>JBCEWC010001522.1:0-40454 GCA_038996855.1 Solanum aculeatissimum | reverse complement strand
GTAGGCTACCAAATATTTGACATTTATGGTTTACCTAATCTTTGACCAAAGAAATCTTAAGCCAAAGATGAAGGCCACATTACACCATCTAAACTTAATGCTTGCCACCGATTGATAAAGTACACTATGAGTTCGTCTTTTCTTTGATTGGTATTCATCAACTCCATCATACTCATTGTACGACGAGTGTTGTAAAATTGAGTCCTTAAGTGTGTTCAGACAAACACGTCAAAACAACCATGGCTACTTTAGAACATCAGCTATATACTTTTTTCTATTTGAATCTTCAGGTTTTCCTTGTTGAAATTTATATGCGATCTGTGCAAATAATAAAGTTCATACACCTAACAAGAATTTGCACCGACTATTTCTAATTTGTATGCTTTTCAATGATTTGCATGAACATAAAATAGTAATGCCCCCATGGTACATTGGATAGTCAAGAAGTTGAAACTTGAAAAGGAGGAGAGCAAGATCAAGTTCAGGGTTGGTTTTTCTATTGTCGCTACTGAGAATCACAAAGAGATTTTGGTATAATTTAATTATATTATTTCTCTGCTTTAAGACATGTTTATTTTAACTAATGCCACATTAGTGTATAAATATGGTGAAAATAAGTTAATATATCTGACATGAACTATATGTATTGTGAATGGAGGTGGGTGACATTTAAGCTATATAGGTCCAGTACTTAAGATTTTGGTGTTGAACTCACACTTCTGAAGTTATACTTCTGTCTTGAAGGGCTTGCTAATTTCTTAAATCATCGGCATCGAGTAAATATTTCTCTCCCGAATAATTTTCGGCATCCATAGACTTTGTCAAAATCATAGAAGATGACTAGAGTTCAAGTTTTAATCGATCAACTGGGACTCCATGATTAAAGTGTGATTATTTTGAGTATTTTTCACCAGCTTTCAAGATTTTCCTTACTGACTTTAATTTTATTTTAACTATCACAACACATTACTTAGACAGTTTGACTATTGCAAACTGTCATTATCTAAAGACTTTCTGCAAAAAAAACTTCCTATTAGAGGGCATAGCGTAATATGTTGTTCAAATCACGTCTTCCTCCTAATATTTGAATCTTGAATTTGCACTTTATGAAGCTATCCAAGAACAAACACCTGAGAAATCAGTTGATATGTCCCGCTGGAAGCTACTAATATTCAACATATCTGTAAAAATATGATATGTCCTGCTGGAAGCTACTAAAAGTCCAACATATTTGTTAAAAATATGCTTTTTGTTCATTGCTTTGAGAGTTTGAGGTTTTTGGAGCCATAAACTCTAAAGTCTGAGACAAAGAGGTTTAAAGTTTCTATTTGTTGACATGTCGAAGTTTTGAGTAAGGTTTTGTGTATATCCTTCTTCCTAGCACATTTTGTTATCACCTTTATCATGCTTCTTTAGTATCTTGATTACGTTATACGAATATGGAATGTGAAGTCCAGAAATTTTTAGCTTTGTCTAAATTGATTCTTCTTTAGAATTTTATAACTCATTTAAATCCACCATCTTTAATTTATTCAAAAGTATGACTTATAGTGATTGTTTGATAGTGAATTAAATGACGTTTTACATATAAGTACTCGTGTAGTGGAACATTGAGTTTATATGATATTTTATAAAATCTAAGTTCAGTGTAAGCATTTTCCTCCTTTTCATTCTATTGACATGTATTGTGATGGGATAGTGCCTTTTATCTTGGTGCTACTATGAATTTCGTCAATCAAATAGGTATCATGCACAACCTAATTATTCTGTTTCTCGATGAACCCACCTCTAATCTAGATTCCACTGGTGCGTTCATGATAATAAACATTCTTCATTCCTTGATTTGAGACTACCTCACTCATATAAGATTGTCATTATTATTTACAAGGTTGATATTGTGGTATTCATCTTTAAGGTGAGAGTTCTTTATTTTGGTGAGATTTTTTGGCAATTTTTAATCAATTATTGTACTCACTTAGTACCCCACCTGCAAGGTACGTATATGTTAATTTCTCTTTTTGATATGCATTAATTTATCTATTCTTTGAGTTGTTGCCCCACCTGCAAGGTACATATATGTTAGTTTCTCTTTTTGATATGCATTAATTTATCTATTCTTTGAGGTGTTTCTCGTGGATATCAAATTATCCCATATGCATGAAAATCGTGAGTTGCTTATACATCTTTGAAGATACATAGGTACAATGAAATTTAGTTACAATAACTTATTCTTAGATGATATCATTGAGGTAGCGTGAAACTAATTCTTGAATGATACTAATTGAAGTGGTGCATGATGTGTTGCCGAAATACAACACTTTTGATGCTTAAAACTTGGAATTTTATGTGTTCTCAAAGCGATTCTAGTAGATTTGATGTGTTTGTGTGTTTGTTTTGTAGGATTTCAGTTCGGCATGGTTTTTGAATATAGTGGGCTGAAATAGTAAAATTTGATGATCCACTAAACCCTTTACGGGTTGTGAAAATGTTCACAAGCCGTAGATGGGGTCTCGTATCAATTTCTAGTGAGGGGTGAATTTCTGAGTTGAACTCTACGAAGGAAGCAGACGAGTCATAGATCAATCCACGAGTCGTAGAGTGTGGTCGTGCCCTGAGGAATAGAAAGTGGAGAAGTTCTGAGAAGGCATTAGACTAAATCCTCCACGGGTCGTAGAATCTTACATGGCCCGTGAAAAGGTCTCGTAGAAGTAGTCTTCAGATTTTAATTGCATTCCATAAAATCCCAACGTACGAGTCGTAGAATGATGCACGAGTCGTGAACTTGTTGTAGAGTGTGTTGACACAGTTTTCCTATTACGTTTTGGTTTTGCATTTTACACATTATAAATAAGTTTTTAGTTATTTTTCAAAGAGTTCCATCAATCACGAAGTTTGAACAAGGTTTTAGAGGATACACTTAGGATTTATTATTTGAGAGGAGAAACATTATTGTGTGTTCTTAATTCAACCTTGTGATTCTAATTGAAGAGTTGAATTTCATATTCTTAATTCATTTGTGTAAGTGCTTAATTATGTTACTCTACTTTATAATTTCTGCATTTATAGTGATCATGCATAGTTAAATCCACAACTAGGGTTGTGGGAACCATGAGGAACTAACAAGGTAAAATCGAATAATTCTTGGATGGTGTGTTAGGTTGTATTAGCTAATCCTCTTTACCTTAACTGCTTTTAACGGAGGCCTACGTTAGAACTTGCCTAGTGTTACTTGTTGGATCAAAGAAGTAATGAATAGGAAAAGAGG
Source organism: Solanum aculeatissimum (assembly GCA_038996855.1). Classification (NCBI taxonomy): domain Eukaryota; kingdom Viridiplantae; phylum Streptophyta; class Magnoliopsida; order Solanales; family Solanaceae; genus Solanum; species Solanum aculeatissimum. The sequence continues at coordinate 37,189 of JBCEWC010001522.1, read as the reverse complement.
TAATTAACAGGATTCGATTGATATGTTCTCATCTAATCAATCGAACTAGATCAAGGAGAGATTGTACTGGGATAAAAAGTAAGGGTTAGTAATGTCACATCACGGAGACGGATCAAGTTCCAGGATGAAATTTGTCTATTCGCTGGATCAAAGGTTTAGGTGAACCTACCTTACTGTCCTACACCTACATACTGAAAAAAGTTGCATTTATCCAATAATACCAAGTTAGGGATTCATGGGGAACACATGACCCAAGTTAGCTCTTCTACTAGTTTCTCATCACCTACATTGATTTAGTTTAGTTAATTTTACTTTACGAAAACCCTCATTTCTTGGGAGATAAGTAGGTTAATCATTCCAACTTACATTTAATTAATTCTCGAGTCTACCATATTTTCTGAGGGATCGACCCTAACCTCGATTAGGTTAATTACTTGACAGCGATCACTTTACCTTAAAAAGAAGGTGTGGCTTGAGTGACATCAGTGCACATCGCCAATAGAAATAAAATTTAAATTTGCAGTTTCTAGCACTCACCTTATTTTAAGCTTCCACTTTTGAGAATTCCTAAAGAGAAAATAAAGCTAGAAAAACCATAGCTTCCATTGGCTTCATTAAAATTGAAATCCTAAATTTCATATACGATGAGAGTAGAATGGAATTTCCTCGACTACTGTGGTGTCAATATGCCAAGGATAATCACATGTTGAGTATATTTTAGAGTGAAATGTTAATGTTTGTAGATTACTAAACATTTATCAAGATATAATAGTGGAATTTATTTTGTATGATACAACACTTAAGACTTTGATGCTATAATGTACAGTTTTGATTTTATATTTAGTAATCTTTTGTAAAAGATGCAAGTTTGCTTAATTATATTTTCAAGATACGATTTTGGTTGCTTGTATAACAATTCTCTGTGTCTACCTCTTGCTATAAATTTCTCTATTTCTGTTGACAACGTAACCATTTATGAATATGCATTCTCATAAATTGACTTTGAGATTCTTTTTCCTTCTGTAGGATTCATTGGTATTGGCACAATTGGGGTAGTCAGATATGTGTTTGTCATCCTTTATACTTTATCCTAGCCAAACAAACTTTAATATTTTCTTACAACTTTATTTATTTACTATCAAATATAACTAAAGCTTTGGAGTTTCATATTTCCCTGGTAACATAGATTTGATTTATGACGGGAACACAGGAGTGATCGTGACACTAGAGTTCTTATACTGACCAGGAAAAATAGCGTATACATATTACTCTTAAAAGGACAAATAGATATTTAAAGATTATGAATTAGTTCGATGAAAGACATTAATATCTATAGAGGGGACAAGTATGATGGCAACAAGATTATTCTCTTTTGGATATCGTGGTCGATGAATATGATAAAGAAAACTACTCCTGAATTATACTGTATAACTTTTATATTATGCACAAAAATTAGTTTAGTGAATATCATACTTCTTATATCGTTGTCATTTCTACTGGGCAACATCATGTAAACAAATGAATTCAAAAATGTGTATTTTATTACTATTTTAGCAAATCAGGTTGAGCCATGCCATTTGGGTCTCAGGGGAGTTCTCAACCTTCTCTTCACTCTTTTTTCCCATTCTCTTCTTCTATCCTAATCTCCTTTAACAAAACATCTCTCAGAAGGTTGTCGTATGCGGGAATTTTCAGTGCTCTTATTTCAAATGGCTAAGTAGTCATTTATTCTATTTCCTTTTTTTTAGGTGTTCTTCAAGATTTTCATCTACAATGATAGTTGCATGAAGACAAAAGCACTATCTCTTACCTATTTGCAGACCAACTTTTTGGAGTGTTACCTATCCCTACTCCATACATAAAAACTTTTTTTTTGCTTCACCAATGATCTAATCTCTATGGAGAAATAGCTTGCTAGCGTACCAGTAATTTTTTTTTCCATCGTCATTTTGTTTGACATAAACTTATTTTCTCCTTCGATTTTGTACAAGCAGGTGAATATTGGGCCCGCGCTTAGCACGAGCCTTGTCCTTCTAGTTTCATGATAATACATCATTATTCTTATTCTACTTGGATTGTGTCAAAGCCACTGATTCACATTATATTTTACAAAAATATATCATGAGTCTTATCCTATTTCATCAAGGATTAGGGAGCATGCCTCTATATTGGGTCTATAAATATCCATATGCTTGTCATGGCAGAGCATCAATTTGTGAGCTTCTAAGCAAACGTCTTACGAGTTCATCTTGCAAGCATCAAAGTGCAAGGTAATTTCTTCTTTTAATTTTCATCATTGTTTTCTTTTCTTTCTCTTTTTGCAGATTTATGAATATTTACACAATGAAGAGTTTCCTCGTAATACAAGAATATGGTGTTGAGGTGTGAAGGGATGGATCCGCGTCCCCACCTTAAGTAAGGTAATTTCATTGTTATTTTTATCGCGCAAAGAAATGGTATATATTCCCCCCGCCTCAAGAATAAGATAATTTCATGGTAATTCTTATCGTGCAAAGGAATGGATACACATTCCTGCCTTAAGAATAAGGTATTTCATGGTAATTCTTATCGTGCAAAGGAATGAATACACATTCTGGCCTTAAGAATAAGGTAATTTCATGGTAATTCTTATTGCGCAAAGGAATGGATACACATTCCCGCCTTAAGAGTAAGGTAATTTCATGATAATTCTTATTGCGCAAAAGAATGGATATGCATTCCCACCTTAAGAATAACAAAGAACCTTTCTTGACAAGATTATATTCACATATTTCTTTTTTCTTGTCGTTTTATGCTTAAGTTTGTCACTAATGACTTCTTCTATTTCTTGCAGTTTAAGAAGATGGTGATTTTCAGGCAATACATCTCTCCTTCCACTAAACTTAAGTATCTTGTAGTCAAAATTGAAGATGGGGTGAAGCAAATCAGATTCTTAAATCAAACTCCATTAGTTGGTTGACATGCGAGTCCATGACTTTCTTTGAGAAACCCACTTCATATGTCAATTTGGACTTCAGTGCAAACTCACAATTCCAATAAGCTGCTCAAGTTGTGGTCCCTTCAAGCACCAAATTGTCATCATGCTAACATTACAACTTCTCTTCCAAGCTTAAATCGTCACATAATTTATGGTGAGATTCGATGGGGAGACACCATGATAGTTGATGGAGAGTATTGTCATATTCTAAGCTATTAGGAGTGGAATGAAGATGTACTTGGTAGGAGTCAAGAAGCCTTGGATATGGCATAAATTTATGATGTCATTTATGCATCACTTTTCACTTATGATTGCAATTCAAATATTTTATGAGCATTCTGCGAAGCTAGGTGCCCCAAAACAAACACACTTCTTACATCTGTTAGGGAATTGTCCATTTCTTTATGGGATTTACATGTCCTTGGGAGCTTACTAATTTTGGATTCTCTTTATGAAGAAGTGGTGTCTGAGGTCAAGGAACTTATCGGGTTTGATAAAAAGAAGATAAAATATCTTTCTCAAACTTGTGAATATTTATTTGCAGTCTTCATCACCTTCGGTGTGCTAACCAAAGGGTATCGTTTAGCCAATGGATAAAATTATGGTGCAAGAGACCCCTAAGGTATGGACCTGCTCCACTAAGGCAAGAAGAGAAATTTGCTCGTCTTTAATTAACACATAATCTTAGTAGAGCTTTACCTAATACAAAGAGATGGTCATATGTTGAAGAAAAGATATTTTCTGAGCTCGGGGTGAACTCTGACAAAAGAGATAACACATATCTGGCAACCTTCTTGTTTTGTTGGTTGTGAGCTTTTGTCCTTCCAAATAAAAAAGGCAATTTCATTCGTCTTGGGACTTTTAAGATGGAAAACTTGATGACGAGTGGGAAAAGGGTCAATCTTGCAATTTTAGTGTTGGTCAATATCTACAATGGTTTGAATAAGATCTCAACTGCATCCCAACTTGATCAAATTATAGCCTGCTTCCTCATCCATTATGTTTATGGCTAGCTTGCTAATTATTTCAAGTCTCATTTCGCATTTGCTAATGGACCCTTTGTTCCTACTACGATAGTATATTCAAGATAAGGTGCCGCAAGGTATTTCAATAAAAGTGATGCAATAAAATGTATCCATGGTGCAGGGAATGTTGCATGGTCCTCTACTATGCTGGATAAGAGGTGCCCCTACTTTTATGTAGATAGTGATCGTACACCAGAGTTGGAAATCGATCTACTTCATGAGTAATCGCTTTAACTATCTTCCCCTTAGATGCAAAAATTCATTTATCATTGAGCCATACAACCCACATCGCTTCAGTCTTCAATTTGGATTCTACCAAAACATTTTTGGCATCATGAAGAATGACATTCACAATGCTTATTTGGACAAGGGACTCATATATTGGCAGATCTGTACTATGAGTCAATCTTCATCACGAGCAATTTTTTCCTTAATCATGCCTAATGCAGGAGATTATTTTGGATCTGACTATCAGACTTTATGGAAAAAGACTCATGAGAATTTTTGAGTGATCATTTAAGAGTTTAATAGATGTTGTTGGACCGAACCCTATTGTACACTTAGAGGGTTCTAACGAAGTACAAATAATCAAAGTCTCTAATGTTGGTGTACCTCCTATTTTGGATGCCAAGTTGTCGCAATAGAGTAAGAAAAGAAAATCTTGACTTCCTTCGATGGCACCAAAAGAAAAGATATCTATTCAAGCCATTCGAGTCCTTAAAAGGTTGCTTCAATATAAGAGTGAAAGTAGTAGTAGCGATCATTGTTGGAAGAGAGCACAAGTGTGCCTAGATGATTTAGAAGATGCTACTACACCCATGGTTGAATTGCATGATGAGATAAATAGCCCTTCAATGACCATAATAGTCCCTTTCAAAGAGGTATGATTAAGATTTCACCCTATCGAGTATATCTTAACTCTTTTTTTTTACTATTTATCTTTTTCCTTTTTTTAATGTAAGCAAACAAAAAGCTAACCTCTATCTCTTGTGCGAGATCAAAGACACTTTAAAGTCTAATGTCCGCAATCATCCAACAATTTTCGTGTCTGTATTGGATGGAAAAAAGTCATCTTATATGCTCAAAAGAATTTTGTTTCTTCTCTTTGGACCATTATTCGAGAAAAACTCTCTAGATGTAATGTGAATTCTTCTTCCTCTCTTAAATATGAAATTCAATTAATTATCAAGGATGAAATACAAAGATGTGGACATCTCGCCTTTGATAAAGCTATTAAGTCCTTCTTTAAGTTTGCTACCTCGTATGACCAAGCACCCCCATGATATGGATGTAAAAGCTATGAGAAGGTTAGAGTGATCCCTTCATTAGTCGCTAGGTAATATAAAGAAGAAGATAAAAGAGCTATGCAACAAGGCACAAGCTTTGGAGGTCCCTTTAGCAACTACCAAGGATGAAGTCAAAGGAGCCAAGCTGGCCACTGCGCTTGAAGTCAAGGAATTCAATGCAAGCTCTAACACGATTTTTTTGATGGTCTAGGACAAAAGAAGGAACGTCTAGAGGCTTTGCGTCAAGAACTGATCAACTACAATTTATGCTTAGATTAATTGTTTTTCCTTTTTATCTTCTTTTATTTTTTTTAAAGTTAGATGAAATGTTAGAGGATTTATGATTATAAATTTTCTCTTTTTTTTTCATCTCGTCTTACATCATGCATCTTTATGGATCTTTTTTATGGAATTCTCACACTTGAATTTCCTTTGATTGCGAGCTTTAATAATCCAAACACACCCATAATTTATAGGCCAATAAGAATAGAAATAACATTAGCTCCACTTGCAAACATTGTGAATATTAATGCTCGAACTTATAAAATGAGTTCAAAAGAACTTCAAGACTTGAAGATTTCAGCTTTCATACTTGATGACTTTTAATTTGAAGGCATGGAGGATCTAGAACTTCCACTTAAAGACTTCAACTTACAAGTTTGAAAGTTTGAAGACTTTGATTTGCCTGCATGCTTGATTTGAGATCACAACCTGCAGGTTTGAAGGATTTGAATACTTTAACTCGTACACTTGGAAGATTTGAAGGCTTCGACTTGTTGTTGCGAAATTCACATTTCGTAGAGGTTTGCCCCCATCGAATCACCACCATTTGGTATAAATCTGAAGTTTGATGAAAGGTACTTATAGACTTAATACTCATGTAAGAGATCAGGTGGGGACATATGGTTTTTTGACACTCATGCAACTGAACTTAGAATATAATTCTAAGCGTCCATGTACCTTAGTAAAGAGGATCAAGTCACAACGTAGTTTTGAAAAGGTGAGTAATTATTTTAGGGTGAGTAATTTATTTAGGGTGTGTCATACACAATTTATACTCTTGCGGGCTAGAAATAACATGCAGTTTATGCTCGTATGTTAAGGAGCATCATCTCACTTCAAGGGTAGTACCTTTTGAGGAATTTTGCATTTATGGGACCAATCCTTATGCCATTTTCATCAACATGTTTGTAGGTGCCATTTGAATACGCTTCTTGTACTATATATGGTCCATCCCACTTCGAGATGAATTTTTCCCCAGACTTATGTGAAGTAATAATAGGATTTCTTACTACAAGGACTTGGTCTATGATTTGAAAGCATCTTAGATGAACCTTTTTATTAAAAGCACGAGATAGGCGGGCTTGGTAACATTCAAGGTTTTGTTGAGCTTCGAGCCTATTTTGGTCAAGCGCTTCTAACTTGGCGAGATGTAGTCGCACATTGTATTCTTCAGTAAGTCCCTCTTGAATAGCAAGTCTTAAGGAAGGTATTTTGGCGCTCAAATGGCAGGACTATTTTAACTCCAAAAGCAAGCGAGTATGGGGTTGCTTGAGTTGGTGTGCGATATGTTGTCCTATATTCACATAAGGCTTCTTCTATTGTTTTATGCTAGTCTAGTTTGGACTTGGAGTGTCACGACCTGAAATCTGGGTGTGATGAGACTCACTAACCCACCAAGGCGGGTTAGTCCAAAACCTAAACAACTTAATAATAATAATAAAAGTGGAAGATAAACAATCTAATAAGATAGATAAGCGGAAGAAAATCAAAATACAACCGTCACAGAATTGGTGTCACATGTACAAGCCTCTACATATAGAATACTCAAATGAAGTACATGTCATAATGTCTAGTCCTCAAATAGAACAAAATATAATGGTAGAATCTCTAAAGGTCTGCCGAAAAAACCATCAACTACCTCTTGATAGATTCAAAGCTCGATCCAGAAAATTAAAAAGTTAGCAAGGAGGATCGGGCTCACAACCTACAAAAATGTAGCAAAGGGTGAGCACCAAACAACAAGGTACTCAGTGAAATGGAACTAACCTAAAATAAAGCAATGAAGACCACAAGTACTCCTTAACGCCCAACCATAATCCGCCAAACTACAACCCTGTACTCAAAAATATTCCAGCACAATATAATATACAAATCACAATAATATAGATATACTCATCACCTGCCATAATATCTCAATACACGTTTATACAGATAAAACCAACAGTTACTTAAAGTTAATGATACTATAAATATAAAATCTCATAAGCAATAAAGTGATAATATTAAAACAGGTGTGATAATAGTGAATGCAATGCGCATGATCTCAATAATATCATAGTGTTAACATCATAATGATTTCAATATTATCAATGTATCAATATAGAATAAGTCCTCGTATCAATTGTGGTTCTCCTCAGTCTTAGAATAGACTAAGATATTATCAATGAACATAATCATGAACGAATCCAGATACGGTCGGAACACCCCATTCATCAACTCTATAATGCTACAGGGGCGTTAGTCAAACCAAAGGACATAACAAGAAACTCATAGTGGCCATACCTAGTCCAAAAGTCTATCTTAGGTATATCTGATGGTCGAATCTAAAGCTGATTATACTCAGACCTCAAGTCACTTTTAGAAAATAGTGCAACTCCCTGAAGCTAATCAAATAAGTCATCTATGCGAGAAAGTGGGTATTTGTTCTTGACAGTCACTTTGTTCAACTATCTATAATCAATACACATCATCATAGATCCATCCCTCTTATTTACAAAAAATATTGGGGCACCCCAAGGGGAAATACTAGGGTGAATAAAGTCCTTGCTCAGTAGATCCTAGAGCTGCTCTTTTAGCTATTTCAACTCAGCTAAATCCATCTGATAGGGAGTCATAGAAATAGGCTTAGTGTCTGGCACAAGATCAATAGCAAAATCAATGTCCCAGTTAGGAGGGACTCTTAGTAGATCAGTAGGAAACACATCCGGAAACTCACCAACCACTAAAATAGACTCCATAGAAGGTGACTCAACAACAATATGAATAAAAGCTAAGTAAGCTAAACACCCTTGATCAATCAACTTTTGGGCCCGAATATAAGATATCACCTTACTAGGATAGGAACCTTTCAAACTCGTCCACTCAATCCTTGGTCTACCTGGCATGATTAAGGTAACAGTCTTGGCATAACAATCAAGAATAACACGATACAAATATAGCCAATCCATACCCAAGATAATATCAAAATCTACCATATCTAATATAATCAAACCTACCTAAGGCTCATAGTCATAAAAAATAATAAGACAAGATCAGTACATTAGATTCACTACTAAGGGCTCTCCTATTGGGGCCGAAACATGAATAGGTACAAATAGAGAATCACAAGGTAACTCAAACCCCAAGGAGAAATAAGCAGACACATAGGAATAAGTAGATCCAGGATCAAATAACACATATGCAGGGCGATGGCAAACTGGAAAAATATCTATGATAACAGCATTAGAGGCCTCAACCTTGGGTCTACCTGGGAAGGCATAGCAATGGCCACCTTGATCTCCACTCATAGAAGCTGCCCTTCTTCCACCAAAATGGATGAAAATATCACTTGCTCCTCTGCCATCAGTGCTTACACCTCATTAGTCTGACCTCTACCTTGACCCCTAGTCTGTAGGGCTGAACCTCTGGCTGGTGGTGTCAGATCTCTGTCTGGTGTTGCGTAGTATGAATGGTAGAGCCTAGAATGAGTCTTCCTTAGGGCATTGTCGAATTATATGATCAGGATATCCACACTCACAATAAGATCTAGGGATGGACCACTGCTGCGAAAGAGCAGGAGGGATGTTGTAATCTCTAATCACGCCCAAACTACATCTCCCAATTAAGGTATAAGCAATCACTGTTCATTTATAGAACCTAACAGTGGTTAGGATCGATCCAATGAGGAATAAGGTCTAGACTTGGAGTAATTAAAATAATTAAGATGAATTAATCTACTCATCTCCCGAAAGGGGGGAGTTTTGGGAAAATGCAGTAATGAAACTTAAACTACAACAAACAATCAAGTGCAAGTTTTATGAAACCAGTGAGAGAAGTAACTAGGGTATTGTGTTCCTCATGAATTCCTAACTCAGTGTAACCAGTTAATTGTAACCTCTTCTAGTGTGTAGCATGAAGAATTGTAAGTTATGTTCACCTAACCCTTTGATCCAGGTGCTAGATAAATTTCACCATGTGATTTGACCCATCCCCGAGGTGTACTTTACTAAGTATTAGCTTGTCGCAGTATAACCATCCCTTGATCTATTTAGATTGATTAGACGAGAATAATCACATCGCATCTTGTTAAATATCCCTTATCCCATTCAGTACCTCTTTATCTAGTAAGTAAGAATTAGGCGAGTTCTAATGTGTGCACTCATTAAAAAACATTCATAGCGAAGGGATAAATAATACATACATGCACACTTTCCAAGGATTATAAATTATCTGGGTTTCTACTTTGTTAGTTCTTCATCATTTTCACAACTCTAGTTGTGGATTTAGTTACTCATGCTCATTGTAGATGAAGAAATCATGTTATGAATTGACATAATTAAACACTTACAACGATGAATTAAAGAACAAGAAATTCAAAATCTTCACAAAAATCACGATGTTATAGTCCAAACATAATATCTAAAGTAATCAACAAGATCAAAGTAGTAATCATAAGTAATGAGTTTTGGATGTTCTAACTGCTCTCTTTGTCTAAAAAACCCTAAAAACCTATTTATAATACAAGAAAACCAAATCCAAAATGAAATAGAAAAACTAAAATCAAGGCCTTAGACAAACAAGGTTATGGGTCGTATATGGAATCATGGCCCACACCTGGGCTTCGTAGATTGACCTGCTCAAAATTTGTATTCAACATATAAAACCTTCCTATGGACCGTCTTCTGACTTATGGCCCATAGGGATCTTGTTTGGTATATCTTCAAATCTTTGATCCTCAAGGCACGAACTGAACTACAACCCGTCACTTGACTTACGACTCGTAGGAGCCTTTTTCTGGTAGCGGTCCAGCACTTATGCACATTCTCTGATCTCCAAAACACAAACAAGTATACGAGCCATCAAATGATCTAGGCTCGTCTGGTATCACGTAGTCTCAACCTTTGAAAATCAGTCCTTCACTGGATCTATCCTACATAACCTATCTATGGCTCGTAGAATAAACAACAACCCGTGGAAGGACTCATAGAACATAAAAAACTAGCAATCTGCAACACTTTTCCAAAAATTATCCCAGTTTCTATAATCCTATAAAATAAACACAAAAACACATCAAAACCTCTAACATCGCTTTGAGAACACACAAATTCCTAAGTTTAAAGCATCAAAAGTGTTGTGGTAGCACATGAACCTCCCTGGCCCGTATGCCTCTACTAGGAACCAAATGAACTCTGACCTGAGCTATAGGAATCATGGGACCGCGTCCTCCCTCTGAAGCTAGTAGGGTTACTTGAACCCTGCGATGTTGAAACGAACCTCCTCCTCTAGCCATACCTCTTCCTCTTGATGAGGTACCTTAGTATTGTCCTGATGTACGAACCCTTTTGGGGTCCCTAAACTCCTCCCTCTGTATCAACTCCACCTGCTTGGTAGCACTAACCACCAATTGGAAGGAAGCTCCATCTCTAGATACCTAAAATACCGACTGCTTGATAGGGAAAATATATCCTCTCACAAATCAATGAACTCTCTCCGCCTCGATCGGAAGTATAGTTGTGGCATGTCGAGCTAGCTAGTAGAATCAAATCTTTTACTCAGAAACAATCATAGTGACCTGCGTCAAACTCTCGAACCTCAATCAACTCTCCTTACAGACATTCCAAGGAATAAACCATACATAAAAGGCATTTGAAAATGTCTCCCAAGTCATCTGAGGAGACCCAGCTAGAAGGGATCCTATATAATTCCTCCACTACTCCTTGGCTGGCCCATGGAGATGAAGGGTGACATTTCTCACACCATGCATCTCTACTAGTCCCACGACATCAAGTAGCTCTCTACAAGTGGTCAAGAACTCATGATCATCCTCTGTCTTCCTACCTTGAAACTGAGGTGGTTCTATCTTTCTAAATCTCTCATACTTACATTGCTCATCATCAGTGAAGGCAACTATTGGTGGAATCTCAATAATTGATGCTACTAGTGGCTACTCTACATAAATCTAGGCTACGGGGTTGAACCGTTACCCGAGTCTGTGAAGTACCTAAAGTATTATTGTGCTACCTGTCTACCCCAAAGTCTCCAAAATACCCAAGACTCTTAAAAGTGTATCTAAAGTAGTGGTTCTGCAAAAAATTCATAAGGAACCTGCTTCTGTCTAGGATCTATAGCTGGCTCGGGGGACATACCTGACTCATAATCTCTCATCAGTGTGGCTCCTCAACCCTGGCCTCTAGCTCATCCTCTAGCACGACCCCTACCCCTAGCTGGGGTCTCAAAAGCAACATCAATGATTGCATCCTCTCGTTTTGTAGTAGCAGTAGCTCTGGTTTTCTCCATCTGTCAAAAGGACACACAAACACTTAGTACCAAACAAAAACCCATGCATGAATTGATCATAATGAAGTAAAAGAGAGTTTCCTAACAGTCTTGATAGCCTCTCGAGGATAAGTAATGGACATCTCTGCACCAATTCTCAATACCATACTAGACTAAGCTTGTACACATGTGAAACCTATGAAAGTGGAGCTCTGATACCAAATTGTTATGACCTGAAATTCGAATGTGACGACACTCACCTAATCCACCAAGGCGAGTCGTCCCAAAACCTAAACAACTTAACAATAATAATAAAAGCGAAAGATAAACAGTCTAATAAGATAGTTAAACAGAGGAAAATCAAAATACAACCATCCCAGAACTGGTGTCATATGTACAAGCCTCTACATATAGAATACTCAAATGAAAAACATGTCATAATGTCTAGTCCTCAAATAGAACAAAACATAATGGTAGAATCCCTGAAGGTCTACCGAAAGAACAAGCAGCTACCATTCAAAAGATCCAAAGTTTGATCCAGAAAATCAGAAAGCTAGCAAGGAGGACCGGGCTCACAACCTACAAAAATGTAGCAAGGGGTGAGCACCAAACAACAGGCTACTCAACGAAATAGAACTAATCTAAAGTAAAGCACTGAACAACATAAGTACTCCACTCTGAACCAAAATCTGCCGAACTACAACCCTACACTCAGAAAAGTCCCAGGAAAATATAATATACAAATCAAAACAATATAGATATAATCATCACCTGGCATAATGTCTCAATACACATTTATATAGATAAAATCAACAGTTACTCAAGTCAATGATACTATAAATATAAAAACTCATAAGCAATACAATGATAATATCAAAATAGGTGTGATATGAGATGGAGTGGATGCCATGAGATGTAAATAATGTGATGCAATGCTACATAATCGTGATACATGTTTGTTCTACAATACACATCTATCAATTGCATCAGGCCGGAACCCATGGGGATCATTCATGTACCATGCATCCATGAACATTACCAACAAAGACCTCGACCAATGCTCACCTATCTAGAAAAGACCTAAGACCCATCCAAAAACGACCTCGGAGTCAATATTAGCGGACATATTACCTCCGCTCACCAGCAAAAACCTCATCTAACATCGATCGATAGAGACCTAGTCCACCAACCCACATGTTACCTTACTCATTTCTCGGTCGTAGCCATCACAAGTATCAAATATACAGATAATAATGAATGTAATGTGCATGATCTCAATGATATCACAGTGTCAACATCATAATGGTTTCAATATTATCAAAGTATCAATATCAAATCAGTCCTCATATCAATCAAATCACAATATAAGATCCACCTCCACCTCAATAATACTCAATTCACAAGATCATATATATATTACGAATTTGAAATTAACCCACAAGCCAATAAGTCACTATATAAACAAATACCCAAATCGAATCTCATGATCAAAGCCTGTGATGATACAATTCTATCCCAAAAAATTCAATTACATGCATATAGGAGCATACATGGTTTAATCAGACTTAACAAAAGGTTAGAAGTCCACTTGTCTTAGATAAAGTTTCATTAACAAAAGGTTAGAAGCCTACTTGTCTTAGATAAAGTCTCATTCAAGTCAAATCCAAAGCTTTCCCCTTCCTACGATACTCAGAATAACCAAAATCTATTTAAATATAGCATCACAATCACATAACGAGTCTAATAACACTAAATCAATCAATTCGAAGGAAAAGGGCAAAATGATAAAAAAAATCCATATCGAAAAAAGTAATTAGAATTTGAAAATTAATATATGAAAACGTTCCCCCAGTAATAAGGAGTTCAACAGTGAAAAACGTTTTGAAAATAGAGAGGGAGAAATTATCAATTTAGTGTTAGGAATCAAAGTCTAAAAAATTCTCAAATTCCACCATTAAAATACCAAAATTATAAGTTAAAAATATAAATTAATTAATAGAAATCAATGAAATAGGTTAGAAAATAATTATCCAATCAGTTTGCCTTGAAAAACCTTGAAGAATTTCTTGAAAATGGAGCTTAGAGTGTTGAAAATGTTGAAAATTAGATAAAAGACGTCATGTAAAACTGGACACTACTCAAGCAACTTTTGTATTCCGCAAATGTGAATAAGGATCCACAAACACGGAGAATTAAATCACCTAAGCCTCCGTGAATGCGGAGGTTCCCCCTGATAGTGCTCCGCGAACGCAGAGAGGGGTTCCGTGAGTGCAGAGGCCACTCAGGCTATACTTTCACGAACACGACCCCACTCCCGCGAACGTAGAGTGTTAGGGTAATATCACCTAAATAGCTAAAACAACAACACAGAACACCTAAAATTATGAACTAGACCCTCGGGGATTCAATCAGAACCTCGTGAACACAAACCAAATATGGAACCCTACAAAAAATAACTTTTCAAACTCAATGGAACTATTAGAATTTGAATTCGAAACCTCCTTGACCCAGAACCTGAGAAAGATCATTTAAACTAGTTTTGGACTAAAAAAATTCAAAATATTCTCGGAAGCTCTAAAAATTACAACAATGTCATTTCTAGTATTAGTTTCATCACTCCAAACTATTAGAACTGACAGAATTTCAATTCGAGCTTCCGAACTTTGAATGTTGACCAAAGTCAAACCTATGATCTAAAATAAATTAAAAATGCAACTTTGGATCCAAAATTTTTATTTTTACTTTGAATTTAGTTCTACAAGTTCTCTTAAACCAGATTCAGCATTCCAAAACTTATCGAATCGATGGAATCAAATTCTGACTCTCAAAACTCAAATTTTCAACTTCAAGCCTTTAAAAACTCATTCTTTAGTAAAACTTCAACTTTTTACAATATTTTCAAAATCTAACTTTTAGACTGAATAAAAATTAATTCAAGGCAACTTTCAGGAAGGGAAAGATGGTAATTTGATTGAAAATGCTAAAAATGACCTTCGAGGTCATTACATGGAGACTACTTTCTTCAGGAGGTTGCATAAAGTCTTATTGAATCCTTCGGCTAGACCATTGGAGGCAATATGATAAATAGAAGATTTGTGTTACTTGAAGCTGAAGAGATCACTATTCTTATTCATCAATGTGTTATCAAATGACTTGCCATTATTGGCTATTATGTATCGAGAAATGCCAAATCAGTAAATGATATTCACTAGAATAAAGCTTACAACATTCTTCTTCTTTACTTATTTGAGAGAGATAATTTTGACCCATTTTGAAAATTAATTTGTTGCGGCCAAAATGTATAGGTGTCCACTGAAAGATTTTAGTAGTGGTCCAACAACATCTAATCCTCAAGCATCGAATGACCAAGATGTGATAGTCAGGGTAAATGTTCAGGCAGTTGATGTATGAAGTTTGCATGGAATTGACAAGCCTTGCACCTTTGATCATAGTTTAAGAAATCTTTTACCATGGTTTGCCAATAATATCCCATTCTCTTTATGTGAAAATGAAGCTTTGGTCCAAATTGATGTGACCCATATACTCTTGGATGTGCTTCTTGTAGAGCTTGGCCTGCTTCTTCTTCTCCCAGACATAGAAGAAGCACTCCCTCAAATGATCTTCCATATAGTGTGTCCTTATCGTAAAATAAACAAGGTGCACGATGATAAATGTCAGTCCTTATTTTAGAATCTTCTAGAAGTATCTTATAACATAAATAGTTGATAATAACTTATCGCCAGTCCTTTTTGTTGGCTTCAGAAATCGTGACAACATGCTCAAGGTTATTCTCCATATGTTTGTCGTCACCCAACGGTGGTACTACCTATTTTTGGAAGATAGTGACTTGTATTTGATCAGGAAGAGTAAGAGTTGAGGCTAGAGCAACTAAGGCATTGACTATTTTATTTCCCTTTCTTGGCACATGTTGGAAGGTTAGATCTCTAAGTCATCCTATCAACTTGTGGGCATAATAGCGATATGGGCACAATTCAAGTTTCTTGACCTCATAGGTTCCCAAGCGTTGTTTAGTCACCAACTGAGAGTCACCAAAGACTTATAACTATAATTATTTCGTGTCAATGGCCACTTTGAGACCAAGTATCAATGCCTGATATTTTGTGATATTATTGGAGCAACGTTGTTTCAATGTGAAAAGAGAATGGTAGGACCTCTCCTCATTAAATGACAAACACCACACTAGCTCTAGCTCTACAACTATGTGCAGCCCCATTAAAGTACATTTTCCAAGGAGGTTGTATTTCAATGGCCATCACGTCTTTATCAGGAAGCTCATTAGTTAACTCCCAATCATCTGGTATCAGATGGTCTGCCAAGAAGTCTACTAATGCTTGTCCTTTCATAACCTTTTACGAGATATACACGATTTTAAACTATTGGAATTAGAGGTATCATCTTGCCAATTGATGGTTGAGGACTGGTTTTGACATGACGAACTTGATAAGATTTTCTTTAGAAATAAGGCGAATGTCGTTATCTTAAAAATAGTGCTTCATCTTTTGAATTGAGAAGAATAACGCCAAACAAATACTTTTTGATTGGCGAACTATTTAGCTCGTTCGGCATCATTATTCTGCTCAAGTCATAGAGGGAGTTTTCTTTTCCTTTATTATTTTTTTGAGCTAATAGGGCTCCTAGAACCTTTTTTGTGCCGCAATATAAAGTATCAATGACTTTCAAGGTATAGGGGCTTCTAGAACTAGAGGGTCCACCAGATATGCTTTGATACTTTTAAAAACATCGCTACATGTTTGGTCCCACTTAAAAGGAACATCTTCTTTATAAGATGATTGCATGGTTGGCATCTCCATGCTAGATTTGAGATAAAACTCCTTCGGTAAGATATCTTTCCTTGAAGGCTTTTCAATTCATGAATGTCTCGAGGCTCAAGAATCTTCAAGATTGTAACAACTTTAGCTTGATCGATATGAATCCCTTGATTTCGCACAATAAAGCCAAGAAACTTACAAAAAGTAACTCCAAAGACATATTTTAGTGGCTTCATCCTAAGCTGATATTTTTGGAGCAATTCAAATACCATTCTTATGTCTTTCAAATGGTCACCTCTCTTTTTCGACTTCACCATTAAGTCATCAACATAACATTCAATATTTTGGTGGAGTAAGTCATCAAATATATTTTGCATAGCCCTTTAATATGTGGCACCAACATCTGTTCGACCAAAAGGTATCATTTTGTCGCAATAAATACCTTTAGGGTTGTGAAATACAATGAGTTCTTCATCTTTTGGTGCCATACAGATTTGGTTATATCCAGAAGAACATTCCATGAATAACATTTCTTTATAACCTGTGGTAGCATCAATCATCAACTCTGGAATAGGAAGTGGAAATTCATCTTTTGGGCATGTATTATTGAGATCTCTAAAATCAACACACACTCAAATTTAACCATTGTTCTTTCTCACGGGAATGACACTTGATATCCATGTAGGATATTTAACCTCACAAATGAAGCCTGCCTCAATGAGTTTGTTGAATTTATTCTTGATCAATGGTATCAACTCTGGCCTAAAATGTACATACACCTTTCTTAACTGTTAATTGATGGACTGCTATTTTAGGATTTAAGCCAGGTATTTCTTTGTAACTCCAAGTGAAGACATCCCTATATTCTTTGAGTATACTTATGTAAGCACTTTCTTCATCAGCTTCTATAAAGATACTCAAGTAAGTTAGCATTGGGTCTTCATTAGTGCCAAGGTTAACTTTCTTTAAGGGATCTATTGTTGCCCTCACTTCTTATTACAGTTCTAGCGGAGCATCTCCAA
The DNA here is from genome assembly GCA_038996855.1 of Solanum aculeatissimum. Taxonomy (NCBI): domain Eukaryota; kingdom Viridiplantae; phylum Streptophyta; class Magnoliopsida; order Solanales; family Solanaceae; genus Solanum; species Solanum aculeatissimum. The sequence goes on along the minus strand of JBCEWC010001522.1, from coordinate 19,552 downwards.
CATCTTCTTCTTGTTGTGGACCATTGTCATTGAAAAATATATGAAAACACCAAGCAATGTATTCTGATCCTCCATCAATCTTTATTTGAGATAAGGCATCGAGCTCACTCAAGGTTGTAATATGATACGAGGAGCCTACACTTTTTTCATATCCCCCTCGGGCTCCTTGGTATAAACCAAAGTGTGAGTCTTTGCTTTTAGTACCTCTTCACATAAAATCATAAGTTCCACTTCTTGCTTCATCCTAGAGGGAATTGTGCTTTGGAGTCCTTTTGAATAGGCGGAGCAAGTGTCGTCACCCTTACGTAACTTCTCTCATGATTGTTATTCTTTTTCTTCAATTTCCCCAATCTCTCAAATACAAAAATTCTTGTAGTAGGTCTTCCAAATCAATCAAAGACAAAAGGCCTTTTCCTAGAAGAAGCAGACTCATCTTCTATGGTGACATATATTACTTTCTCTTCTTATTGAGATACAGACTGGAGGTGGTAGTCTATAGCCTAAATCTTCACATGCTTGACTAGTGATATCATCACTTTGAAGTTTCCCTAATTTATATGGCTTATTTAGGGTTATATCTGGCCTTTTCAAGTAACTTGTAAGCATTTGGATCAAAGCACTTTGTATGTTTGGTAGGGAGTGGCATACCTTGAGGTGGATTTTGAGCCACAAACTTTATTAGAAGCTTTGAAGATAAGTTTATTGTATCAATATGTTTTATAGGAAGAGTTAGTCCTCCTAATACATTTCCTTGAGCATCAGATAATTGACACACCTCTTTTTTTACTTTCAGAACATAGCCTGGTATAAAAGTTGACTTCTTTTTTGAGGACATGATATTCCCTTTATTTGGATAGGAATCCGACCCCTAAGTATTTGCCCTAACTTGTTCACCAACCATATTAGTTCCTTATCTTGCAAGCTTATCGAACTTAGTCAATTTGACATCATCAAGTTTTGCCTCCTTCATCATATAACTCTTCAAATAGAATTTTGTATCAGCAAAGTCTGACTTAGCTTCAGTGAAAGGATTATCATTAGCAATTATTTTCCTTTCAACTCCATCTTGAAGATACTTTAAACATTGATAATAAGAGGATGAGATAATTTTGTTCTTATATACCCAAGGTCTGCCAAGCAATATATTATATGAGGTCTTTGTATTGATCACGTGTATCCATGTACTAGATCACAAATCACTAATATGGATTTATAATTTGATGAAGCCTATAGACCTCTGCCCCCCCTTGATTGAATCCTTGTATTAATAGACAACTTTCACTAAGTTCCTCGGTCGGGATGCCCAGTTCCTTTAACATGTGGATGGGAAAAGTGTTAACTCTAAATCCTTCATCTATCAAGATTCAATTTATCCTCTTCTCTAGCACGTGACCCATAACATACAAAGGATGATTATGTAGTGTCTCACAAGATCATCATCTATAAATGTGATTTTTGTGTCACATGCATGCACTTCTTAAAGAGAGGGTTCTATAAGCTTCTCAAAAGATAAGGGGGATAATTTTGATGGAGTTTCACCTATTGTTTCTTCTTTGTCCATAGGAAACATCTTTGATAAAGTTTCACTTATTGTTTCTCCTTTGTCATCATTAAAACATGATGCCTCGATGTTGTCTTGCTTAGTCTTTGTGTGAAACCAACTCGATAAGAACTCTTGAAAAGTCACAGGACGTCATAGTTTCTGGTGGCAATGAATTTCCACCTTAGCTTACTTTAGATGCATGTTTGAGTTTCGCTTCTTTGGTCTCCTTTTATCCTCCCACTATTTAGTTGCTTAGATGATTCTTTTTGTGAACTTATCTTTTTATGTTTTTGCCTAGTCATGAGAATCCAACCTTCATTATTATTTCTATCAGTTTGGATTTTGTTTGGCTATAATGACTTCTCTTTTTCAAGGTATATATTTGGACTGGGTCAAGCGAGCCAAAATTCATAGAGATTTGGTTAGAACTTGATTTCTCATCACAAGGACAATCTTCTCTTATCTATCTAATTGCATAACTTAATCCTTGACAACAAAACACTTTTTCAGAGGGTGATTCAAAAGTGTATGATATTTTTAGTAATTTGGGTCGTCAGTCTTTCCAGCTTCATCGGGTCGCTTAATATCTGTCCACTCAATGAGTTTTAGCTTTACCAATTCATCAAATATTTGAGAGATATTAGAATCTAGAAAGGGGTATTCTTTCTCTTGCATCCCCCTTAAAGTCAACCTTTGATTTGGATGCCCCTGAAAAGTCATCTTTATAGCTTGCTTCCTATTTTCCTTTTTAGTAAACTTCACAAGCTGTTGGCATTCATGGATCCTTGTTGTCACTTTTGAGCACAAGTTTGTTCTATTTCTTGGGTTCCTGCTTATCTTTTTCTTTGGGAGGATCATGGACATACATCATATCTTTTTCTGCAGATGACATGCTTAATTCCATGTCGTGAGCACAAATAGCTAAATCTTCAAAGGACTTTAGCTTGATTCCGTGTAAGATATAAAGAAGCCCTTAGTGCGTTTTTTGGATACACATTTCAATTGTAGAAGTTTTACTAAGTTTGTCTTTGCAATTAAAGCTCACGTTCCTCTCTTATTTATGAAGTCAATGACTGGTTCATCCTTCCTTTAGCGAGTATTATTGGGTTCTACCATGCTAACTATTCGCCTTGTACTATAGAAATGATTGAGAAACTCTTGCTCTAGTTGCTCCCAACTATCAATGGAGTGGGACTCAAGATCTGTGTATCAGTCAAAGACATTTCCTTTAAAGAAGAAAACGAATTGCTTGACAAGATAGTCTCCATAGGTCCCAACATTGTTACATGTCTTCACAAAGTGCATGACATGTTTCTTCAGATTTCCTTTGTCCTCAAATTGTTGAAATTTGGGAGGTTGATAACTGGCAGACATTTTAAGGCTATCGATCCTTACAATGTAAAGCTAGGCATACATACAGGAAGACTTCACGAACATTCATACTTGATGGTCCTTTCAATGAACTCTTTTAATTTTTCAAGTGGGATCATCCCTTCAACAGAAACTAGCATCTCTTTGATAGGCAGTGCTTGCTTTACAAGATTTTCAATCTCTTGAATTTCAATACCCTTCCTAGGTGCATGGCTAGATTCCCCATCTAGTAATCCATCTACCCTATTCATCAACTTATCAATGCGAGACTCTTAGTGTTGGACATGCTCGGTCAATCCTTCAATCATCTTTACCAGATTTGCAAGTTATTCCTTCATAGATAAAACATCAATTGCCACTACTTGCATAATAGTTGGAGGCATTGAAGAGTAGCATGGATTATCATGAAAATTAATCTTCAAAGGGGTCATGTTATGCGATGCGTATGGAGAAGACTTATTTGAGCCATGATATCTCTTTGCAGTAGAGTTCTTGGACCAACGATCTCAAGTAAAGCCAAAGTCATTTTGATCTTCTCAACAACACTACTTTCTCCTTCTAAAGCATTTGTAGAGGACCACACTCCTTTTGGGGTTGAAGATCTAAAATTAAGAGTTGGTGTGGATGGCACTTGCTGTTGTGACAACTCCAATGCTTTCAAAAGTAACACCAGTGATTTCCTCTACTTCAGCGGAGAACTTGGAGTCAACAACCTTAGATGAAGTTGATTGGGATTTGATCTTCTTGGAAGTCATTTCAACATTCTTTGATGCTTGAAAAGTTGAGATGAGAGATACAGATTGTCCCTTTGGGCGTGCTAGAATTTGTATGACAATAAAATTTACATCGATAAAATAGTAATCAAGGAATAAAAAATATTGGAACAATCGTAGTATTTTATTTCAAGGTGTGAGTTCCACAATCTGTATGAATTCTCTGATTCGCCTTTTCAAATATAAATTCAAGGGATCTTAAGCTTTATCTTAAATCTTATGGAACTTGATGGATTTGATCTTGACTTGTAATTGAATTCAAGGGCTTTTGGGTTTGATCTTAAATTTAATGATCTTGATCTTAATCTTGATTTATGAATTTGATGATCTTGAACTTGAACTTGATATGAATTTATTCTTGAATTTGATCTTGACTTGTACTTGAATTCAAGGGCTTTTGGGCTTATTCTTGAATTGATGGTCTTGATCTTGATGCGTTCTTGAACTTGAATGCTTGAATTCATGAACTTGTTGCTTGTAGAGAAATCTGCGACATTTGATCCATGAGCTCTCTCTAACTTCTTGTTAGAATTCTTATATGTGAATTCTTAATTATGAGGATCCCTATATAATGTTGTAGAATAGAGTAGTTATGATGGAATTAAGTTTTCTTCCAGCTAATCAAATTTAAAGTGACATGGCACAGGAAAAGTGATAGGAATAGATTTCCTTTCAAGTGACATGACGATATTTGATTGGTTGGAACACATCACTTGTATATGTGACATATTTTCATTGGCCTTTGATTGAGATAGGAATTCCATGTTATTTTGACACATGACATGATCCTATTGACTTCTTTATTTGTCTTGCCATGCCACACCATCCGACAAGTGGTATCAAGTGAGCCTCTCGGATGAAAAGATATCGAGCCTAATAAATTGGGTCATCTTTCATAGCACAAATAAATGAATTTGGTCTTTTATTTAAATTCATATTTAATTGAACTTAATTAAATTAACCAAATTGTATTAATCCACAATATTCATTTGGACAAATATATTTTAAATTTAATATAATTGGAATCATTTTATAAAATGTATATTTAATAAATTCTATATGATTACAATGACTTCTAAGTGATAAAAGAAAGAAAAATCTTTTTTTTTCTTTTTTGATTACCTTCCTCATATATGTAAGATTAAATCTATTTGATTTCGAAAAAAGGATTACTAATTCTTGATATTTCGAGGAATCCTTTGTTAATGATTTTCTTAAATCTTTTTTACCTTGATTTCATAGGAGCATGTCTATGACAAATATCAAAATTGCTTATTTTTTATGAACTTAAAAAATTAATACTGATGAGGTGGTGTTTAAGAAACTCTTTTGAACCGACGATAAAGTTGTATTTTTATCCTTTTTTTGTAGAGTCCATGGTGTCCAAACGAAATGAAATAAAACGAATATGGATTATAACTTATGATGTAGAAAACGACCTAGAGTTTTTGTTATTTATGGGCCAAAATGGGGCATGTGAGTTGTCCAAAGTGAAAATTTCACAAACAGCCAACTACTGGAACTTAATAAGCAAAAATAGATAAGATTTTTTTGCATTCGACTGCCGCGATTGGTTTGAATTTGTAAAATAATTGGTTCGATTGTCATTTATTTTTTCTTATTCATACCTCCACGTTGTTGTTTTTTTTGTTGTTGTAAGACTTTTTTAAATTTAAATACATTATTGATATAAAAATATTTTGATGATGAATACATTTTAGAACAATTCAAATACAATGACATTAATATATAATAGTGAACAAAAATACATATACAAATGTAAAATAAGGAACTAATAGACTTGAATACAAAGATAGAAGTGTATAACAAGTTACTAGATATACAATATATTGATACAAAATGAATAACAAGGAATAGATACATTTTAATACGTCGATACAAATGTGCAATCAATATCAAATACAAACAAATGCATTTGATACAATAACAATAAAATAAATACACTCAAATACATGAATACACTATAGATAGAAGTACATTAATACATGGATAGAATGCATATATGCGTGCATTTGATTCCTCGAAAAGTCTCCAAATTTGCAATACAAATCCTCAAATTTGAGATATGAACTCCTCGTAATATATCCAATCTTTCAACACATCTCCCATTAATTTTAGTAACAATTTCATCAATACGTAATTTGAACTCAAACTTTAAATCTTTCTTTTATGGCTGACAATAAAGTTTTGTAAATCATATCGATATAATAATTATGATGCTTTATTGAAAAAAGAGAGAGAAAGTGCAATGTCATTAAGTTTGAATTTGAAAAAGTTTATTTGAAAGATCATCCATGGAGGAAAAGAAGAAGAAAAATGATCATCGATGAAAGAGAGAAGAAGGTGCTATTTGAGGTTATATACTAATTTGGAGAGAGAAAAAAGGAAAGATAAATAACTGAAATAAATATAATGCCTAGACTTAAGCCTAGTAATACAAGAATTAGAAGTATAGAGTCATTTTGCTTATACCTGTCATTTCTATCATTTAGAGCATTCCAACAGTGACCCCAAGCATTTCTGACCTACTGACACTAGTAGCTCGATTGTCTGGTTGTTCGTTTGGATGTTATAAAGTTTTTCATGTTTTGGAAGGCCTTATACCTTCAAAAATTAATTTTAGTGTAAAATGTGGGTAAATGGTCTAAAAATGGAATTCTAACACTTCTATCAGCTTTGAAATAACCAAATTAGGCTAGAAGCATGGTTGGCTCAAGTATTGACGCTTTCGATATGAGTTTATGTCAAGTTTAGTGTTTGTCTTTAAAATTGGCCAACGCTTGTCTTTGGTTAACATTCTTGAAAAATATACTCGATTAAAAATTTTAACAGCGCGGTTAGCTTCAGAACACAAGTTCGGTCTAGAATAATCTTTTGTTCGATATTTTAGGCTCCTAGACTCATTTTGAGTTCTTCGATGAAATTTTATTAATAATGACCATAAAAATGGGACCTACATTCAGTCATAACGACCTCGTGTGAAAATTTTGTCTATGTCATTGAGTCTTGAATGTATAATTAGGTAGGGTAGTATAGTCCGTTTGCGTGCACGGGATTCTGAGTACCCCGTCAAAAATTTTAGAGTTGTGAGATATCTACTTTTTAGCAGATATCTGGTGCACCCAGGTTTACTCTTCGCGATCACGGGTCCCAGCCGTATCCGCAAAGGGTCAGGATTATTAACCTTTGCATTCGCAAAGGTGACCGTTGTTGTAATCCACAATCATGGGGTACTATTCACTATGATAGCAGAGGGATATTTGGTGGCCTTTATATTTTTTAAGTCTTGTCACAACATGTCCAAGGAAACATCACAGAGGCATAACTTGATCATTTAGAGGCTAAATTAAGAAAATTCAAAAGGCTATCTAGTGTGAAATCTTGAAAGAAATACGGTAGTGAGCTAAGAAACATGGTTGGCACTTCCGGTAGAGATAAATTCTTGATTTTAGTTGTTGCATTTGAAAATTGTTGGAGTGGTTTTTTGTTGATTTTGGAGGTGTGATAACTTGAGCAGTTATGATTCGTTTTTAGTGATTTTTGAATCTAAATTGTGGGACTTTTACAAGGAACGTTGTGGTATGCTTGATTTCTGTTGAAGGGGTTTCGTTAGTGATAAATTTCTGTATTTAGTTATTGACATAATTAGCATATTTGACTTAAATTATGATTTTCTTTATTGTTGCTCGTGAGGTATTTTCGGGCCCCAAATTGTTTCCCATTTTCGGACACAATCTTGAGGAGTTGTTTAGGACTTGAAATTGAGGCCAATCCCAGAATTTATGGTGCAGGTCCCATATTTTTCCATTTTAGACTTCGAAATTAGTCTATTTCCATTTTTTGCAAAATTAGTGTCAAAATGGCCATAATGACTTTGTGAATCTACTTTTGACAGTGTGATAACACTAAGAGACTGTGCAGAAAGGAAAGGCTCTGGCTAATTGACTTGGAGCATGCACGATTAGCCTACAAGTAGGCTACGACTTTCCTTTCTTTAGATTGAGATAAATTGTATGAAAACGTTTTTGAATAGTTGGAGTATTGGGGGTTGGGTAGCTTATTTTGTATACCTTAGGTCAGAATCATATTTTAGATCCTTTTCGGGTACTTTAGGTATTTTCAAGCATGTAGTTCCTGTTGTTACTTGGTAGTTCTGTTGTTAGTTTTAGGTTTTTATTATTGGTACTGCGAAGTATGTTACCCTTAATATAAGATAATGGACACTTTTCTTAGATGCATTTTTCGAGCTTAGATCCTTATAAAATGGCATAACAAAACAGAGTATGTTGGGCAGACTTAGCTAGGCAGTAACTATGCTCTCGTGAATATCACTATCCATAATTTTTAGAGTTTTTATGACTTTCGAGGTACATCAGTGATCCTAGACCTTGTGTTTGGCTTGTTTCGATTCTGGTTGAAGCAAGTGTAGATGTTGGGTTGGTTCTTTATGTAGGGAGAACTTCAGACTTTATATATATTGTGGACTTGATTCTTTATGGAAGGAAAGCCTTAGTGAGTATTGGGATCCTATTGAAAAAAGAGTTGGACAAGTACCTTGATTAGATATTTGCGTAGAGCATTAGGTTACAGGCCCTACCTCTATTGATTTGGCCATTCATGGTGAGTATTGAAGTTAAAGGCTCTGCTCTACCACACTGAGAAATAGAATGAGTATCCAGGGTTCTAGGCTTGGACTTGATCCCTAGGATATTATGTAACACCTACCAAAATAATTTAGAATGTTCTTATACTAGATTATTTGAATAATGCAATTTTCATACATTTTCTAGCAAATATGAGTTCATATTCTTTTTCAGGTGACAAATTGTGTGAGAAAATGGTCTCCTTCGATTTTTAAGTCAGCCGTATTAAAAAATAAGTTTTCACATGATTTTGCATTTTCTAGCAGAGTACGCGACCTCTCCGTAACATGATATTATGAAAGTGTCCTAAACTCATTCCTAGGTCCAAGTAGAAGAAAATTAAAATTTTCACAAAAATGAATAGTGGGAGAGCACCTCCGCATCGCACCTTTGTTTCATCTATGTATAAATTTTTTAAAAAAATTCTAGAATTAAGTGAGGTCAATTGGCACATATACTAACACCCTTCTATGCGGGAATCCTTGAAAATTCCCTCAATTTTAGCCCTATTCCTCTCACAAACTCTCCCGAATTCCTCCCAAAATACCTCTTCCAAAAATCATCCAAATTCCTAGAGTTTCAAGTTCTCTCATTCAAGGTCGAGTCTCAAGGTGATTCCCTAAGTTTCTTCAAGTCTTCTTCAACAATTTCAAGACCTTATGGTATGTGGATTCTTTATCCATGGAGCCCTAAAATCCTTTTTACTCAATTATTTAAAATTCAAGGTTAATATCTTATGAGTACTTCTTATTACTCTTATTATGCATGATTTATGTTGAGAATTATCATCTATTGACTTAAATAGCACAAGCTCCTTTCAAGGGTTTATTATTATGAACTATTTTATGATATTCAAGGTATGTATGTTATGATTCCATGAAGTGCTATGAAGTTGATTATTTTATAAGAGGAATGTCATGTTCCCACATTTATGTTTTGAAAGATGTTATGAATGATTGTGGTGGGTTGTTTTGAGAATGATTTAAGTTAATAAGTTTCACTATATTTACATGGTCCTCTTGAGTTGCATGATGTAAAGCTTACATGCATTAAACCCACCCAATTTTCATATTAAGTTCTCTAATGTAGTATGATTTCTAAATGATGAGGGTTCAACTATATGTTATGAAAGTTTATGAAAGTTATGAAGTATTTATGAATCCCTCTTAGAATGTTAAGTTGGCGATAAGGATAATGATCACCAAAAGAATGGATCCTCTTGTGATAAGGACAATTCTGACTTGATAGATCATAAGTTATGAGCTACTCCTATTACGATGATGTTATGCTTGAAGGCTTATGCATGTGTATGATTATGCTTTATGTTTTCTAAAGTATTTTGTAGGAATGACTTAGCACCAAATGAGGCATTGAGGTGGGGTTCGGTAAAGGAACCTTAGTAGCAACCCTTTGTTTCATTAACTATGTGCCACCATAGGAGATCTTGTAGGCTAGACTAGTGGATCCACGTAGGCCATTATGATGATTAAAGATGTATGGTTAAGTTGACGGAGTTCCACCCAGCAAGTGGTCTTCAGCGTACCAACGTAAGGGGTTATGTTGGATTGCCTGTAGTAGCTCACAGGGTCTTATATGTCGGTTACGGTCTCCTTCCATATATGTATGCTATACCATGAGATTATGTTTTACCTTCCATGCATGTTTTGACTAAGGCAGTGATATACATGTCATATTGAGCTCATTTTCTTTGTATATGATTATACATCTTGTCTATTATGACTTATGATCTTTTGTGTCAGTGCATCCCACATACTAGTACATTCAAAGTACTAATACATACTTTGACCTACATAATCTAATCATGTAGGAACTAGAGCACTTCCTCATCCACCTCCTTATAGCTAGTTCGATGTGAATACGAAACCTCACAACTTTATTCTTACATGTACCTATGCTTCAAGCCACATTATTATATATGGGAGGTAGATTAGGGTCATAAAAAAGCACTAGTACTTAGTCGAGTTTAAAACTTCCCTATCAATTAAGTTTCTTGCATTAGATTATATAAGGGTCAATTTTAAATGACCATAATTTTTAGTACAGAAGGAATTAGGTGGTCTATCACCTACCAAATGAAAGGTCTTTGAATTAATTTTTCAACACCACTAATTTTACCACATTTAGAGTTTAAAGTAAAATGTTATAATTATTTTACTATAGACTATCAGTGTAGTGTGAAATGACAAACTGACTTACTTGTCGTGGTTTAAATGATGGCCCGTACTGTTAACTCTTGAAAAAACATCAAAAAGTCTATTTTGGTCCCATACTTGATAGACCCAACTAAGGGTTATAGATGCTTCTACGGGCCATGGTTTAGGCTCGTGAAATGGATCTTGAGACCTCAAAATTTGTCTAAAGATTTATGGATGGGCTTTTACGGACCATAGAAGTTTCTATGGGCCATAGATTGACCCATGGATGACTTTTGCAGCTTTTTAAGAAGGGTTATTTTGGTCTTTTTCACCCTTCCAAAGCCTAAACTTGACGATTTTATACGAAAATAAATCCCTATACATATCCACTCAGGGTTTTTACGCTAAAGCACAGTCTCCAACTTAGAGCAAGGTTTCAAGGAGAGAAAAGGCTAAGGTTTCAAGATAATCTTGAGAGTTCTTTCAAGCCATTCCAAGACTCAAAAACTTTCAAGTATGTAAGGCTAACTCAAACATGGATTATGTTCCTCCATGTGCCCCAAACCCAGATTGATTGAGTTGTAAACGAATTGAGTCTTTCATGAATATTTCTTGAAAGCTTTTCTTAAATCCTAATGTATTTCTATAAAATCATGCATGAATGAATTTTTTTATGGATTAAACAATTCCTATATTTTAACTCTATTTTTGTTTCCTGAATAATATGAGTTGGAATGATGGATGATAGAGAGTATTTATGAGTCATGAGCTAATCCTAAAAGAATGTTCCTAAATAAAAAGTTGATAGTTGATGTGAGAAATTGAGTTCACAAATGTCAAATGAGACTAATTAAATGAGTTAACCATAGGGTTGATGTCTTATGAGCATGTTGAGTCTTAGGAGGAGTATTGAGTACCAAATTAAGTAAGAGTAAGTTCAACTTGAACTCAATTACTACGTATCCAACATAGGAGAGGATTGAATCATAAAATCAAATATTTCTCTATTGTCCCAAAAAGAAAACTTGATGTTTTTCTTATGGATCCACTGATGGGATGTCTTTTATCTTGGCAAGGTATTTGATGGATATGGCAATGACATCACCTCGCTATATCATCACTAGCTCATAGGTGATGATTGTCGGTTAGAGAAACTCTCATGTAGGTCTTGATAGTACTACGACTGATTAGATGAGATGGTATATGATTGATCATTGCCTAAACTTTATTCTTACTTTAGACTTATGACACTTGAGTGAGTTCTTGCTTTCATGATTGAGATTGTCTGAGTTGATATTGTTCTTCCTTGATGCATGTTTCTTTCTACCATATTATATACTCGTACATTCCACGTGCTGACGTCCATTTAGACCAAAATCTTTTCAAATGCAGAGACATGTACTAGCAATCATCAACAGGTGCCCCATTGAAAACTCATTTGCGTTCAGCTGATTGGTGAGCCCTTCCCTGCTTTTAAAGGATATCATTTCTATTCTAGCTTTGAGTTTAGCCTATTTATTCTATTTTGAGGTAGCCATGGACCTGTCATTGGAATCATTTAGTTAGATAATTTAGAGGCTTAATAGACTAGATTGTTGAGTTGTGATTGGATTATGTTTTTGGCAAGTTTATTTTAAACTAGCCTTATTTAGTTGTTTCATAGATTATTTGTCCTTTGGCCTTTGATTATTGAATTGTTATTGCTTTTCATTAAGTATTTCTTGAATCATTGATGTCTTCCGCTATTAGTTTGTGATTAAATGAATGTGAGGAGGCCAAGTGGCTCGCTTGGGGGCTAGCAATAGTCTCTGAATGCTGACCACACCAAGCGTACCCTCTCGAGTCTTGACAAACTTGGTATCAGAGCACAAAGTTCAAGTGTCCTAGGGAGTTATGAAGTTTCGTCTAGTAAAGTCTTGTTTATGGATGTGTTGTGCACCACACTTTATAAGAAAAAGGCTATGGGACATTAGTAATTGTTATACTTCTTTTGTATTCTGAGTTTGTGTGATAGAGTTTAACTCTATTAAAGTATCTATCCGATTCGTGCATTATACATTTACATATCATGCCTCTTAAGCGTACCGCCATCCAAAGAGATGCTTCAACTAGCAACACTGAGAATCCCCCACTAGAGGTCCCTACTCAGATAGAGATAAGAGGTCGAGGTCAACATGCTAGAGCTACTTGGGCTCCCCAGGAATCTACTGTTTCACCTACGCCTACTACAGAGGCTGAATTCAAAGGAGTTATTACTATGCTCACCCAAATGGTAGCCATCCAGAGTGGAAATAAGAGTTTTCTGGCTTCTAGTTCTAGCTCCCAAGAGTTTACTGTTGTGATGAAATTTAGAGATTTTCTGAGGATGAACCCACCTGTCTTCACAGGGTCTAAGGTTGAGGAAGACCCCTAGAATTTTATTGATGAGATCTAGAAGGTGTTGAAACCTACGGATAAGACTGAGAGTGAGGGAGTTGAACTTTCATCCTATCAACTTAAGGATGTGGCAAATGTTTGGTATAATCAATAGGAAGAGAGCCGAGGTGAGGATGTTGAGCCTGTTATTTGGGATGAATTTGAGAGTGTTTTTTTATCACTTCTTTCTAGAAGAGTTGAGGGAAGCGAAGGTTGAGGAGTTTGTTAAGTTGAAATAGAAGGGGATGACTGTCAAAGAATATAGCCTCAAGTTCATGCAGCTATCCAGGTGTGCTCCAGAGATGGTCCCTGACATGAGATCCCAAATGAGAAAGTTCATATCCAACTTGGGCAAGCATGTGAAAAAAGAGTTCAAAGAGACATTGTAGATCCCAGGCATGGACACCTCTAGGCTTATGGTCTATGCACAATAACTTGAGAAGGATAAGAAGATGGATAGGGAGGAGCTCTAAAGCAAGAAGGCTAAGTCAGCAGGACATGAGCCTAGCAAACAAAAGAAAAGTGAAGGGGACATGTCCTATTTTTATAAGAGGTCTTCAAATTATGCACCATCCTTAACAAGTGCACCAGCTTCAAGTAATAGGTATGATCAGATGTTTCAGTGTCATTAGAATTCCATAGCTCAGGGTTTTAAATTCCAAGATATTATGATTCAAGGTTCGAGAAGGAAACCACCATATGGGAAGTATGGCAGAATCTACCTAGGTGAGTGTCGTGACGACACAAATGCTTGTTTTAGGTGCGGAAAGAATGGTAACTTCTAGAATGAGTGACCAATGAAAAGGCAGGGTGATGGAGGTAATAAAGCTTAGTCTTCCACAACACCACCAGCCAATGGTAATCAGAGAGGTGTCACTACTAATACGGCCAGGGGCACAAATTGTTGGTATGCGATGGGCAATCGACAGGATCAGGAAGTTGCACCAGATATTGTTACGGGTATGATTTGAGTCTTTTACCATGATGTTTATGCCTTTCTTGACCTAGGGGACACTTTATCATTTGTAACCCCATAAGTGGCTAGTAGGTTTGAGATCCTTCCTGAATGTCTTCTTGAGTCCTTTAGTGTTTCTATTCCTATTGGTGAGTCTATTCTAGCTGAAATGGTATATAGTAATTGCATGGTGTCTATATATCATAGAGATACTTTGGCAGACTTAGTTGAGTTAGAGATGATTGACTTTGATGTGATTCTTTGCATGGACTAGCTTCACGCTTGTTATGCCTCTGTTAATTATAGAACCTAGATGGTCGAATTTTAGTTTCCGAATGAGCCTGTTATAGAGTTGAAGGGTAGTTCTGCAATGCCTAAAGGTAAGTCAATTTCCTACCTTAGGGCCAGAAATCTAATATCTAAAGGATGTATCTATCACCTCATCGGAGTTAAGGCTGATGATGTAAAGTCTCCACCCTTTGAGTCAATTTTAATTGTCAATGAGTTTCCTAATGTCTTCTCTGATGATTTGCCTAGAGTCCCTCCTGATAGGGATATTAACTTTGGGATTGATGTTCTCCCCGATACTCAACCTATCTTTATTCTGCCATATAGAATGGCTCCTACTGAGTTGAAAAAACTAAAAGAGCAGTTGGAAGATCTCTTGGATAAAGGATTTATTAGGTCGAGTGTCTCTCCGTGGGGCACTCTTGTCCTATTTATGCACAAGAAAGATGTTTTCCTCATAATGTGTATAGATTATCGACAATTAAATAAGGTGATAGTCAAGAATAAGTATCCTCTTTTAAGGATCGATGACTTATATGATCAACTTCAGGGTGCCACTGTTTTCTCCAAGATAGACCTCAGATCAGGCTATCACCAGTTAAAAGTGAGAGAATGTAACATCCCAAAGATGGTTTTTCAAACTTGATATAGTCACTTCGAGTTTTATGTAATGTCCTTTGGATTAATCAATGCTCCTGCCATATTCATGGACTTAATGAACATAGTATTCAGACAGTACCTTGACATATTTATGATTGTATTTATTGATGACATATTGATGTACTCTGAAGATGACAAAAAGCATGTCGATCACCTTCAAATTGTTCTTCAAACTCTCAAAGATAAGGAGTTGTATGCCAAGTTTTCAAAATACTAGTTTTGGCTTAAATCTGTCATTTTTTTGCCATGATATCTCAGGTGATTATATTCGAGTGGATTTGCAAAAGATTGAGACAGTTATGAACTGGTCTAGACCTACCTCTCCAATTGGCATAAAAAGTGTTCCGGGTTTGGTTGGTATACCGTAGGTTTGTCGAGGGATTCTTTTATATATCCTCTCCATTAACTAAGATAGATCAGAAGAAATCTAAGTTTCAGTGGTCCGACGAGTGTGAGAAGATTTTTCAAGAGTTGAAACCAGATTGACGACTGCACCAGTGTTGACTCTACCTGAAGGGTGTTGTGCTGCTGAAATGCAACACTTTTGATGCTTAAAACTTAGATTTTTTGTTTGTTCTCATAGCGATGTTAGTAGGTTTGATTATGTTTTATGTTTGTTTCCAAGATTTCAGTTGGCATAGTTTTTTGGGAAAAGTGTGTTGAAGCAGTAAATTTTGATGATTCACGGAACCCTTTTCGGGTCGTGGACTAGTTCACGAATCATAGATGGGGTCTTGTAGCAATTTCTAGTGAGGGGTGAATTTGCGATATAAACTCTACAAAGAAATTAGACGAGTTGTAGATCAATCCATGAGTCGTAGATTGTGATCGTGCCATGAGGATCAGAAAGTGGAGAAGTTTTGAAAGGTTATTAGACAAAACCCCCCATAGTCCATAGAATCGTACACGGCCTGTGGAAAGGTGTCATAGAAGTATCTTCCAGAACCAAGTTGTAGTCTATGAAACCTTGATATTTGAGCCATAGATTGATGCACGAGCTGTGAACCTACCCATAGAGTGTGCCATTACAATTTTCTTATTCTATTTTGGTTTTGTATTTTGCATAATATAAATAGGTTTTTAGGTTATTTTTCATTAAGGTTTTGAGGAGTCACGAAGTCTGAACAAGGTTTTAGAGAATACACTTAGGATTTATCATATTTTGAGTGGAAAAACATTATTGTGTATTCTTAATTCAACCTTGTGATTCTAATTAAAGAGTTGGATTTCATATTCTTAGATTTATCTGCATAAGTACTCAATTGGGGGATTAATCCTTATTTCTCTAATTTTAAATTTTGTTATTTTTGCTTTTGTGTGCAGGTGTAGTGTATGTACAACACTCGAAGTCGAGGCAATCCCTTGGCTCCGTTTAATCTAGAGATCCAAAGAACACTAAAGAGGATGACCTGGGATAATGCGAACAATATTGTTGGTGTGCGGTGAATACAATACTTAATCAAACAATAAAAACCCACCTTTGCTATATCCACAACCACAGGGTCTACAAGCTACAACAAATTAACGGAACCAATATCGGCTTGACCCTATGGTGATGGATGTCATAAGAGCTATTATGTTACCTCCACAGCCGGATGACACTAAGTTTGTTATGTCGAGTGGGTTGTTATAGATGCTACAGAACTACGGGTTGTTCACAAGTGTACCATAAGAGGATTCACATAACCATCTACATAACATTGTGTTTGTCTATAAGATACGATGGAAAATTAAAACCTGTCCATGGATGTTATTGGGCTTCGTGTTTTTCCACTTTCTCTTACAAGTAATGCAATGTTATGGTTATCTAAGCTCCCATAGAGTTCGATCACCAGTTGGGCATAATTACAGAAGGCCTTTTTGCAGAGGTTCTTCCCCATCTCGAAGAAGCTAAAATTGAAGTCTTAGATTAGCAACTTCAAATTGATACTGGGTGATTCGATTGGTGCAACATAAGAGAGGTTCACTAAGTGTCTCAGATTGTCCCTGACCACAAGATTTTTGACGAAGTCCTGGTTGAGATCTTCTATAAAGCCTTTGACGAGAATGGTCAAGCGGTGTTGATACTATTTGGGGGGGCTCATTTATAGATCATCCATTCTAGGAGGTTGCTGAGAGGCTTGAAGGAGTGATCAAAATAAACCATGTGTAGGGAATAAGAGATAAGTCTACCGTAAGAAACTCATTCTCAGTCAGTACTAGTCCAGCGCAGACACAGGCAAGTGAGGAAGTGATGCAGGAACTTGCACGGATTAGTACCAATGTGGAGCTATTGATGAAGAAGAATCTGGAATGAGTAAATGTTGTAGCTCATCAACCTCCACGTACACCCAAGTATGAGGAGCCTTATTATGAGAAGGACACGTGTTTTGTTGTTGACCAGATGATGGGTCTTTGGACCAACGCCCAAGGGTCTAATCAGGACTATTAACGCTGAGGACAAGGGAACCAAGGTAGGAACTTTGGGAGAGATAACACCTTTAGAGATAAAATAAAGGAGGGTATTATGATAGGAATAGGGGACCATATAGAGATGTTGAATGGGGTTGCAGAGATAAATTTAGAAATGGTTTGTATATTTTACTGTACAATCAAGATTCTGGAGTTGGCTCCTCTCGCATTGAGGAGATGTTTAATCTGTTGTTGAAGAAGGTTGATGTAACGACCTAACAAATTTCGAACTTCATAATTGTTGGTCAAGTTTAGTGTTGGATTCATCATGGTTGAATTTTGGAAGTTATGGGTTACATTTAAGTGGTCGGATTCAAAGTAATGGTTTTAGTGAAAGATTGTAAGATCGGTTAGACAACATGGACTTTGAAAAGCCATATCTATTGGTATGAGATAAACTGTGTGGGATATTATATATCAAATCGAAGCTCTTTGAGTTATATTCACAACAAAATTAGGTTTACTGGATTCAGAGTTCAGATGTGGAATTTATGGCCTTTGCAGTGAGACTGCTCGTATTCGAAAGTATGCTGGAAAAAGAATTCGGGATGGAGTCCAAGTGAGGGACTACAGACAGTTTGGTGTTTCATGGTCCGTGGTGTATCCCGTGAATGTTTCCAGTGGGCTCCCTTGGAGCTTGGACCTGGATCCGGACCAAGTGAATATCCACGGACCACTTCACGGTCTGTGTGAGCCTTCACGGTTCGTGAAGGGCCCCGTGAAGTGATCCAGAGAGCTGGTCAAGGCTCGGGGCTAGACTCTAGACCAAGTGATTCTCCACAGACCAGTACACGGTCCATGTGCAGATACATGGTCCATTACGCCCCTCGTGAGTTGGTACAAAAAGTCCCCCGAGCGTTCAAGCCGAAGTCGAGACCAAGTGAGGTCTCACGGATAGGTTCACGGTTTGTGAACCGTAACAACACATGGGCAGCTTCCGTAAGGCTCTATTTTTGTGATCTTGTCCATTTCATTAATGGTTAATTCATAATTTGGTTTAATTTCATGCCCCGCTTAGCCTATCTAAAGACTCCTAAAGCCCCCAAATCAAACTCTAATCCCCTTTTATTCATTTTAACACTCTTCAAACCTGACCAAAATTCTCTCAATCCTCTTGACCTCCATTGATAAAAGCTTGAAGAAATTTAGGAAAAATCATCTTTCTTACAAAATCATCCAATTCTCTTGGCTAATCTCAAGGTATGTGGGATTGATTCATGGATTCCTTTTCATCCATGAAGACCCAAGAACCCTTATCTTTAAATTATGAATTTATGTTTTTCTTTAATTATGGGTTCTTTAAATTTTGATGTATTCAATTGAATTGAGTTGTGGGATATAGAAATTAGGTGATTTAAAATTGATTTAAGTTTAAATTTCATGAAGTGCATTGAAACTCTTGAAGGTCTAATGTGCATGTCCCTTTGATGATTTAATATGCATGGGTAAGTTTCATTATGTTTTGAATTGGGATTTTCTCATGAATTATGTTGAATTATCTATTGAATTATGGTTTAAGGTTTGAACCTCCATTACCCATGCACTTGATTCCTCATTCATGGCATATGCATTGAAGTATGGTTATGATGAAATTCTTGTTAAGGGCATGACCCTCTTGTTATGATATGATATGTTAAGACTTATAATCACATAGTCTCTTGTTATGGCTCTTTGATCATTATGGGTTCTTGCACTATTTTAATATGTTATGAAGGCTTGATATTATAAGCTATGTAGATGAGCTACTCCTATTGCATGGATATGGAAATGGTTTTGAAAAATTTTGTTAGCTTTTTAGCCTGAGTATGGATATGGATTTGATAATGATGTGGTTTTCTAATGATGCATAGGTTTGAAAGTAATGTAAACCCTTCATTTTGAAAAGATTTCATGTATTGTATTCTCGTGGGATGAGGCTTAGCACCGAGGGATTGGAGTCAAGGTGGACTAGCTCCAAGGGTGCATACTCTTTTCCGTCAAGCCATGTGCTAACGTGAGATTTCTCCCTAGATGGGATGACTTGTTATGTTTTCCCTCACTACTAAAAAAACTGTAAATACCGACCACCAAATACCGACTTCCAAAAGTCGGTATTGTCAAAAATACCGACTTCCGAGCTTATGTCGGTAAAAGCTTGGTCGCTTTTGAATACCGACCTCCCAAGGTCGATATATACCAACTTCTAAAAGTCGGTTTTAATTTTAAGTCGATATAATTTTTTCTATTTTTATTTAATTTTATTATTTTATTTTTGACATCCAGAAGTCGGTATTATT
>JBCEWC010001521.1:0-40470 GCA_038996855.1 Solanum aculeatissimum | reverse complement strand
AGAAGTCCTTATTTTATCATTTATTTTCATATAGTTTAAAAGTCAATATTATAAATATAATTAAATAAAAATTTAAAAAAAAATAGTGAAAACACGATTTTATCTAAAGAAAAGTCTTTTAATAAAGGACAAAAAGTTCAAACAACATTTCTAAGGGTCTTCACATTTTTAATATAGTATAGATAGATAATCTTCGTACCTCCCATCTCTTTCTCATCCCGGCCCCTCACCCCCAATTACAACTTTTTCAAATATTTTTGACCATGCCATAATCTTTTATTTACTTTATAAATATTTTTTTTAAAAATCACTTTTAATATTAGTACGTCCATTATCGTATTTCAAATCTAATTATTTTTTATTTTATCCCAAGGAATAAAGAATAATATTAAATACGGTTGGTTCTATCTCATGATCAAGTTTCAAGACGTGCAAAAGTGGAAATTTTATATTAGAAAGAAACCAAAATATAAATTGACCAAAAAAAAGTAAAAGAAGGTACCGGGAAGCTTCCAAGAAAATTCTACATGCAAGACGATATCGAATCGAATCAAATATGAGTCAATTAAATATGAGTTAGATAAAAATAAATAAAATATTTAACTAGATCAATATATTAAATGAGTAAAAGCAAATTATTCAATAAATAATATGAGTCATGTTAAAAGTTTCAAAAACAAATGCTCTTAGTCATTCTTCATCCCTATCCCTCCACCCCGAGCCCCACCCACCCAACCTCACCCCAGAGTGCCACCTACCCAAATTAAAAAATTCAATTTTTTGAATTTTAAAAAAAAGTTTTTTTGCCCCCCTCCGGCCTCGAGCGTCCCCCACCCTATCCAAAAAAAAAATATATAATTATTTTTTTAACAAAAATCTTAATTTTTTTTTTACAACTCTTCCACCCAAAGCCCCCTCAACCCCCACCCCCACCCTAAATGTTACAAAAAAATAAGAATTTTTTTTATCTCACTCCCCCTAGATCCAGTCCCACCCAATAAAAAGTTTATTTACTTTTTTATAAAATTCAAAATATTATGTTTAACCCCACCCATTCTAGCCCCTCCCAATAAAAAATTAATTTACTTTATATTTGAGTCTTTTTTATTCATATTATCCATTAAATTATTATTTTTAAATGGGTATATGAGCTTTATCCATTTTAAATGGGTTGAGTACCCAACTCGTGTAAAATGAATAAATTTAAATAGGTACCTAATTAACTTACCTATTTTACCACACCTAGTCGTAATATATTAGCAATAGGAAATTGCATTAAGCCCGTACGTATCTTGTTAAGCTTCTCCCAAAGGTTTGATGGCGCTTTAATAAATTTATCTCCCAATATTTACGTTAAATCAATATATGCATGATATATATTTATTTATTTTTCCACTTAATTATAGCTAATAAGAGTATATTCTTATGTCTTTAATTACTTGATAATGATAAGTTAATATGATTCAATAACAAGTTGTTTTTGTTGGGTTGATTGTTTGTCCAGGAACTTTTATGTTGGGCTGAGAAGAACCCAAATGTTTACTTGAGCTATTCTTGAACAGTCCATATCCCCAAGCTAGAAGACCTTAATTAGGTCTAATCTTTAAAAATCATACAACTTGTTTTCTAATACTACTTGCACAAATATTGTATTAGAAATTAGTAAATTGATCACTAGTAATTAGGATGCAAATGAACTTTAGTAGTATGACGGGTAATAATAACACACTATCAATGCATCTGAATTAGGAATGCCAATTATATGCATCTTTTGAACCAAGCTTCTAGCTTATTTATAAATATATATACATCTACAGAGTCGGGGCAAAAGTTAATGGATTCACATGAATCATAAATTACAAGGTAGTTCTGCCTCTGGTTACTATTGATGGATTTACTTATAAATGAGATAGGCAGAAGAGTTTGAATGTGCAAGTTCTATGGTTCTTTGCGTCCCATACCCAGTTCTCTCAATGATATCATGATGAAAGGTTGATGAAACAGAGGTATGAAGGATGCTGAAGTTAAAATACAGAAGCTAAGTCTTGACAAGTACAGAGGGGAAAGTCAGAACCAGCATAGCAAAGGGATGTCAATGCATTAGTATCATCCAATTAGGCATTGCTATACAAAGAATGGGCAATTTTTTCTGCCACAGATGGATAAAACAGTATGATTTTACCAACATACATGTGCAAAATCATCAATGCAGCTAGGGACTTTAAAAGCATTTATTGCTCTCCCTGACCTTGGGTTCCACAGGAACTCACTTCTCCACGGATACGCTTCTGCAGATGCTCCAAGCTGGCTACCCGCTGCATTGAAGATGTTCTGCCCATCTTATTCCCCACAACTGCTGCAGTTGCGGGATTCTGCTGTACATTTCCTATTGGAGGAACATCAACAATACCATTTTGGATAATGGGATCATGGGTTGGCATATGATTGTTTGGTGGTTGTTGGTAGTAATGATGTTTCGGCTCATCTTGCACAGGCACAGCAGCATCTGCTGATGTGTCGGAAGGACTACCAGAGAAGGATGGCATTGCCATTGAGGACATCTCAGACATAGCTTGGAATAAGGGATTTAACCCAGTAACTCTTTTAACTGTTTCTTCTGCCATCCTCACCTGCAACAACAAACAGCACATGAAGGAAGAACTTTTTGTACATGTTCTAACAGCAGATGATTTTCAACAATACCAGGCATGGGTTTTTAAAAGGAAGCACCAACAATAATCCAACTCCTCTCTCCCCTGTTAAGATCTACAAAATTATCAATCTACTATATAATGCTCCTTAATTAAGAAGGAAAAGAAGAAAGAACTTTGTCATCATGACAATCCTGTTATTTGGATCTGAAACATGCCTCAATCAGCAAAGGTGTCCTCAAGTAGGTGGGAGAAGCACAACATCATCATGTTGCTATAGTCCAACCAAAAATTATGCATGTTTTGTCGTTGTTGACAGAGCCTGATAAACACTAGAAGCAAGAAGTGAAAACAAAAAAGAGATAGCAACCCCCCTTCTTTTTTCCCCTTTCTGTTCTCTCTTTTGGTTACATGAAAAAATCATCACTTTGGCTCCACCAGAACGATTGATCCACAAAGAGGTGTCTTCTTGTGTCTCCAAACAAATTATTGCACCTACTTCCTCAAGCACAACTAGTTGAAGTAGCCTTACCTTCGCTCTTAATGTCTCAACATTTGCTTTTAAGACACGATTATCAACAGCTGCCTCATTGTATTTCTGGCTTATGTCAGTCAGACGTTTCAGCAGGGACGAATTTTCTACTCTCAGTTGAGATACCTACCAAAAATAAGGTTTCATAAGACAGTAGTCTTGCACTGACATTAACTTACACACGACTTGAGAAACATACCTGTGTCTCAAGTTCAGTAAGATGGGCCTGCTTTCTTCTCCTTGAACGTCTGGCTGATTCTCTATTTGAAAGCATTCTGATAAACAAAGGGGTTGATAATATTAGGACTTTGACCAGGTAAACTTCAGTATCAGATAAACCAATAAAAAGGTTTACATCCTACCAATAAATTATCACTGCGACATGATTCAAGTAGGAAAAAGTTTATAAACAGAAAAAGCTGGAACATCTTATACCAGTGAATCATTGCACCTCCAACCATATTATTTTCCTATGAGGGAACATTCTGCATTGCATGCACTAGCAGCCTTTACATAATGACACCTTCCACAAGAAGTGTATTTTCTTTCCTTCCAAAGCAAAGAGACATCTGGTTCAATGGAGGCAACAGTAAATGATAGCATGACACTCCCTTCTCTGAGACAGGAAAAGGCGGTCCTCTTTGCCAGCCAAGAGAGGCCAAATTGTCTTCAGAAGATTTAGACTTTTGGCACATAAAGTATTTTGTATGGTCCATTTATTATAACCCTTGTACTTTAAGTCCACACTTATACTTACATGAGGGTGCATGCAATCTTTTGAAGATAGGAGGGATTTAATATGCAACAATGAAGGATACAACTTATACCACACCAGGTGTGCATGCAACTGAATTCAGCTGAAGACTAAGGCAAATCTCTCCAGCAGCCAACAACTAAGGGGCCATACCAAACACGAAAAGAAAGTTTTTCCCATTGTTCTATTTGGTCCATACAAGGCCTATCAACGAGTCTCTTTTGAGAGATAGGCGCTCTCTCTACGGCCAATTCTCTTTAACAAAAAAGGCATTTTGGTCTCATGTTTATAATATTTTGAACGGTTGGACAAAATATATACTTTATTTTCATTCTGGGTGTTGGTCATACCTGTTGCCTTTAAGAGGGAGTGAGAGAGCAGAGAAAGAATGAAAAAGATTCAGATTCTTTTAATTGGCTGAGTTTGTCTCTACAAAACATGAAAGTATGTGTGTATACATATACACGTGTATGTGTGAGTGTGAGTGCATGTGTGTGTGTACATACACAAACTGCTCAAGAAAACAATATACAAGAAGCATACTTTGGGAGGAAAGAGGATCTGATTGGACCTCATTAGTCACAAACAACTATGCCTCAGTAACATTCAAACAAAACTTTTACTTTCACAAAGCATCAATAGTCTTGCAAGTGTTCTCAAATAACATGTATGAATCAAAATTGAGTGCGTATAATCAATGTCATTTACTTTTCACAAACCGCTACCACAATCATTTATATCAGATGTAAGAATAGAAATCATCAGCATCTAATACATCAGAAACTTATGATTCAACTAGTATGATGCATCTATCCCCAAGATATTAATAGATCTTTGACCCTTTTCTCTTTCTCAAATTTGACAGCAATTTAAGTAGTTTTACTTGTACAAAAACTATAAATTATAGTACCTCCTTACACGTTTCGTATCAGCTGGATCCATTCCTTGAGTTGTTTCTGCTTCGCCTTCAGCTTCATCATCATCGGATTGATCTCTAGATGAGCCACTAGTTGTTGACTTCACCTGGACCCCAGATTTCTTCTGCATTGCAGGCAAAGAGGGTATTCCAACTGGTCCACCAGAATCCTTGTCTTGAACTTTCCTCACTTCCTGACCAGATCCTGCAGAAGAAAACAAACTAAAGACTGAATGCATGATACTAATTACATGATACATTGTACAGTAACCTGCACTAAGTCTTTGCCTATTTTACATACATTTATCCTTCAGCTGCATATTACACGTTTCTTTGCTGATATAGATGATTGCATTGTCAAGTAAAGAACAGAACCATAAAATTACATCAATAATTAATTAAGCAAATGGAGAAACGTTACATCAAGGAGATAGGAATGTGACTAGAATGATGACTGAAGATGAAAATCAGAACCCAATAGTTTGCAGTTAATTTCTGTCATTGACACAGGTAAACTAATTCCTATGCACAAGGATCCTATGTGAGGCGTGATTGGAGGTTGGAGTACATAATACTATACCAAATGTTCCTAGTGTACTAGGCTCTAATTAGAAGAAAGAGTGGACCCATTTAGTTACTTTTTGTGTCTTAATTAATAAGAAAGGTTAAAGGTTGAGCTAACAAGAGATAAAATTGGCTCCTTTCTGTGATGAATAGTCGGCTAAACAACCAGAGCAATAAGGGGACACATTGATTAATGATGAACGGGGTTGGTGGGATAAGAAAACAACAATGTGCAAGCTAATGCACATTAACCAGAGCAAGCTGCTTAAATGATGTTGTTATCCAATGTGCTAATGCTTCTTGCTTGTGGGAGTGCGTGGGAGTGTTGCATCAGGACCACGTTGAAGAAAACCTCATCATTCTTCTTCTTCTTTGCGATAAAGTTGTAAAAAGGAAACTGGAAATAAGAGAACGTTATCATGCTACTCCGGTCAGGAAAGAATATTTATGCCTTTTGATAAGTACAGAGGGACTCTTTATTAAGCCTGTGGCTTTTGTATTATTTAAGAGACCTTCTTTTACTCCTACCAGCAGAATAAGCCCAAACGATTTCTCCTTCTCTTAAATATTTCTAGGTAGGACTAGATAGAACTAGATAGCCTCTTTCTTCAAATTGAATTTCATGACATGGGTGTAAATTGGGTATGTTGTTTTTCGATGAAGTACATTGGGTATATTGTTGTTAATGTTCTTGTGGTGTCCGGGCCTGCTATGTGCACCTCAACTAATTACAGGGATATCTCATATGGGCAAAAATTACCTGGTACTTTTGTCTCTATTGGAATGTGAACCTGAGACCTCATGGTTCTCAATCTATTTCATTAACTACTGGGCCACATGGGTATAGAGGTCGTTAATTGAGCTCAAATAGCAGGATGTTCAAGTTGGCTCGATTTATTTGCACTTTGCAGCAGTACCTTCTAGGCTTCAACTATGGGTACACAGTTTTGAATTATCATCAACGAGCATTTGATTAGGGATTGGAAGGCATTGTTCATCACAGAAACTGATGGATTTTTCTAATGATTTTTCTTATTTGTTGGAACTTCTATGAATTTGTTTAAGTTATATAATGGACAATTATTTTTGAGATACCAATATAAGGTATAAGTACAACCATAACGTAGTGCGACTAAGGATCCACCTTTTGATTTAAGTCTTCAGATTTTCCTTTAAAGTTTGTTCTTTTTATGTAAAAGAATGTTAGCTTTTCGGAAACTAATGGCGAAGTGACATGGCACATGGTCAACGGAAATAGAGACAAAATTTGCCTCATCCAGGAATCACTCACGTTTATTCAAATGTTCACATAACCATACAACCTAGAAACTCCTCCCTACTGAAACGTTTGACTGACACGTCTGCGTCATCCAGGAACCAATCATGTTTATTTAAATGTTCACATAATCATACAACTTACAAGTATACAACTGCCATCAGTCATCAGCATACTAGACAAATATGAAAAAGCAGGAAGCACAGATCTTCACAAATTACCAGTCAGACCACAAACCTATTAAAGCTAAATCTTGTAACATCCCATAGCAACACAAATCTACAGAAGCACATACTATCATAACACCAAAATCAAAAACAATCACTGGGAAGAAAGATGAAATCAGCATCCCACATGCAAATCACATTTACATCAACAACACAAGTGAAGAGGCAAAATTAACCTCAAAATTGGGTCAAACCTTTATTGAAGATGTGAGACACTGATTGTGATGCACTACCAGTCTCTGGTCCTTTGTCGGGTACAGTAGAACTTGAATCTTGAAGCTTTAGATTTTTCGCCTATGAATTGACAGTATAACTCCATTAGTGAATAAACTAGTCTATGATTTAGCCGAAGACAGTATCAATTATTTGAGCGCGAAACTTTTCAAAGCTAATTCCGAAAAAAATAAAAAATTTACGCGAGTCAATGCGACTGCTGCACAAGCCAAATCGAGGCGACTTTTGAGGAAGGCTTGACACTCTTCAGCATTAACGGGAATATTCTGCGGAGGTGCGGAGCCAAACAACGTCGCCGGCTTCATATTCAACGCCGTACTGGAATTGAGATTAGGAGTAGACAGATTCTCATCCTTGATCTCGACGACATCGTTTTGGTGCGAAGATGACGAGGATGATGCCATTGTAGGTGGCTGAGGGGGAGATGAGGTAGTGGTACCAGCGCCGGCGGCTTCTTGGAGGAAGCGCTGGAAAGCCCATTCTGATGAGCTGCGATTCATCATCTTCGAGTAGGAGATGGCGGCGGCGGAGGTAGGTGAATCAACGCTCAGTTCCGCCGTCGGCGGCGTCGACCAAAAATGGTCGCCAATGTCATCGTCCACTGAAAACACCCTATCCATATTTCTCTCTCTAAAAAAAAATAGCAGACTTTTTAGTTTTATGAAATTAATGGAAAGAAAAGGAAGAAGAAATAAGGTTGAGTTTTGATTATATGACATTAGGGTATATATGGATCATCATTGGTGGGAATATATGGATTATTATGAGATTACGTATTTACCCTTTTCTTTTCCTTTTTAATAAATATTTTTCTATTTTTACTATTTTTGAAAATTGAAAATTGTAATCTTGAATAAAATATTTCATATAAAAGATAAAGATGATTTGACGATATATATCATAAAAAAAAATATGGTGAGATGATTAGAATTCTTTTACCTCTTATCACAAGCCTCACGTTTTTAAGTAAATTCAAATTAATCCATCAGTAACTTTTGAATAATCAAATAGTATACCTATATGCAATAAATCAAATAAATGAATTGTGTAACTTTTACATTAGTAATTTATAGTTGACTGAGATAAAATAAAAGATTTAGTGTAAATACGTGGTATTTAGAAAATTTTGTATTATCTTTAATTTTACCATTCAATGTATTTGTAGGTAATTATTATATATGATAAGTATTATATTTTCATTGATAAGGATGAATTTAGGAGGTAAATAAATGAACCTAATAATTTTACAATATTATAGATATTACTTATTGAAATCACTTACTTGTATTAAATGCATTTATAATCCCATTAATTTGAAACTTTTATTTTTTGGTCCTTTGGTCTGTGTTAAGAGTTAAGGGGCATTTTTGAGTCAAATGGGGAAAAAGTAAGTGGTCCATTATTCAAGTAAAATAATGAAATAACATTGAAGCTTTGAGGTAAAAAAAAAAAAACCTTGCTATGCATTATTTTGAAAATGAAAAAGTAGCCTTTAGTATATATGTGCACCTTAACATTTATGTAACGATTCAATTAATGATATTGTTCGCTTTGGACCAAGGTTAGCATAACTTTAAAATGTGTCATTAGTAGATAAGACTTATTTTTTTATATACCCAATATCTTTGTATTTTGTCGATGTGGGACTTGATGGTTTGCTGTTTGCCCGACCATAAGGGATTTGCCTAAACTCAATTGAACTCCGACCCCACATCAACAAGGCTGACACACAAGTGACTCTGCCCGCCCGTAAAGGATTTGCTTAGATTTGTTTAAACTCAATTGAATTCCAACCCCACATCAACAAGACTGACATATGAGTGACTTCGATATATAAGCGAATGAAGTGTATTTTGTTTAAAATTGGAGGTTGGGGAAGGGGAGGGGATTACAATGTGAGAATCGAACACTTACCAACAAGGTGAGAGTTCAGATAGCTAATCAACTGAGCTATTGAAATTCACAACACAAATGAAGTGTATGAATACTTTAAGTACAACGTAAAATAAAAAAAAAATTTGAAAAATATTATAGAAAAATTAGAGGATTTATTTAGACGCTTTGTCTTTATTGGCCTTTTTGGTGATGGTCGTAATTGTTTTGGTATTGGATAAACCTTCGAGTTGTTGAATTGTGGATAAATATGAATTACGGCCCACATAGGCCCACATGTTTTTCATTGGACCCTATTTACCAATTGCTTTTCTTCACTTTAAAGGCATAAAGTTATGACTTGTTCTCATTTTCAATCCTTTTTAATTATTGAGTGGAAAAAAACCAATGAGTATATACCATGGATTTTGATTGGGCAAGTTGAAGGAACAAAGTGAAACACAGTCTGTGGTTCCTATAAAATGGTTTTCTGACACATGATTTAGACATATTGTAGAAGGGGATATTTCCCAAATACTAGAATGGTTAGTGTCTTAATGATGTAAAGTTGGTTTATTTTACGGAGATCTCAAAAGTGTATAGTTTCTTCTCGAAAAATGATTTCTTTGGTCTGAGAACACATTAGATAATTACTTAAATCAGTAGGTCCTTGAGCGAATCCCACGTTAACCCCAAGACGTTGATCTCTAGCTGGAAAAGTAAATGTTTGAGCTTGAAAATCTTCTGGTCCAGTTGGGCATAGACTTTTCTCCATTAGGCTCGTCCATCCTCTCTTTTCATCGAACCTAAAGAAAGAAGGTTGAAGAGTGGAAATAGTTCTCTGACATATGAAGTTGTATTTCAAACTGAACGTCTCGTAACAAATTTTTTAAATCATATTTTTTGTAAGATTTTCTCGACGGTTATTTAAAAGATAAGTAAAGCACTAGTATACGGATATTTTGAGGCAATTATAGGTGTGGATCAGAGGTAATTATAGATTTGGATTAAAAACAAAAAATAAATTTTGATTTTGGACTTCAGAAAAAAATTAGATTCGATAAACTAATTGAAGCTTCATGATAATGAAGATTTCTTGTTTGACCTTTTGTAAAATGGTTAAACCTAAGATAAATTTTCTACTTTTTAAAAAGCGTGATAAAAATATATGCAAGAATGACAAGGATATCCCAAATTAATATCTTACACCACAACATAAGGTCCTGATAATGAATTTAGATATTAAGAGAGAGACGAAAAAGAAGGAGTGGAGCATCTTGATTATTGTCATAACTCAAGAGATTGGGAGAAGTTAATGACAATAGGGTTGGGATTCTTGAGTGGTAAATATTGGTGGACATCAAGAGGATTGGTGGTAGAGCAGAACGATTTAATAGAAAGTTAAATTTAAGAAGATATTTTATATGGAGTTGGTGGAGAATAAAGACGAGGAAGAAAACAAGGTGAATAAGGAGAGGGTGTGTGTATGAGACGACAAAGAAGGAAATCAAGTTAATCGTTACAATGGGTAAAACGACAATATTTGAAGATTTGTATGTGAAACTTCACAATAAAGATGGGGATAAGAAGTTGCACAGGCTGCTAAAAGCGCGAGAGAGGAGGGCTCAAGATTATGTGTTGGGTGATTGAGAGCACTTTGAGAGTCAATCGAGATTTTGAGATTACGATAAGATTTTAAAAGAACACAAGTATAACATGCATGTAACGATTATATATGGTTATTTAATGTCATTTTTTTGGTATAAAAAAATTCAATATATTTCTTTATTCACAATTCTTACGAAATCTCTCTCTAATTTAGCTAAATATAAATTGTACCAACTCTTTTCATGCACATCATCAGAACTCTACTTAGAAACAAAACTGGATTTCCAAATAAACCAATGTTATAAACTGGTCAAATGGACCTGAAGAGGTTATATAAGTTTTGACTTCTCTCCGACTAGTACCGTATTTCTTTTGCACACCCTCTCCCTTCCGCCGTTACGCGTCCCTTCAGACATCCGATCTATCCAGAACGGAAGAATTAAATAACAACACTCGCCTCTCTACAGGTCGGGATTAATACTTCAAATTCCATAATTTTTTTAAAACCCTAATTGTAATTCACGGCAATTATCATGCCATTAGTAAAGTAGGAATTTGGGGTTTTGGGAATTTCATCCAAGAAGGGTTTCTGCGGAGATGGCGGAATTAGGGCAGCAGACGGTGGATTTCTCGGACCTGGTAAGCCGAGCAGCTGAGGAGTCCTATGTTACGTTGAAGGACTTGGTGGAGAAGTGCAAGTCATCTAATCTATCCGACTCTGAGAAGAAAATTGGGATTCTTAAATATGTAGTTAAGACTCAGCAGCGTATGCTCCGTCTCAATGTCCTCTCCAAGTGGTGCCAGCAGGTTGCTTTTTTTTTTTTACCCCTTTTTTTGGTTTAATTCTTCACTCTCTCATTCTGTCTGTTGATGCATTGAAGATTGAAGACTAGCTCTTTTCTTTATCTTTCAAATATAATGGTGGGTTGTACCCAATTTCTGCCCACCTTTACTAATCCTAAGGTATCCGTTACCTCCCACCAGCATTGGTACTGGTAAGATTTTCTTTCCAGGTCTAGGCAGATTGGGATTTTATTTTTGAGTTCCTTGTGGAATGTAGGAAGTGCACTTTCTAGGGTTTCTTTTGTTTCAGGATTCAGGATTTGAGAATTGGAATGGAAAAGAAGGATTTTCTCTCTCCTTGTTAATGAATTGGGAGAGTAGTGACAGAATGTACAGGGTCATGTGTTTGCTTTTGCGAAATTTGAGAGTTGGAATGGAGAAAAACGGATCTTGAAGATGTTTAGAAAGGTAGCCGTGGAATGAGTAGGGTGATGTGGTTATAGGAATTGGGAAAAGATGGATCACGAGGAGCAATTTAAAACTTAAAATTGGGACAGTTAGGGTGGCAGTTCTAGTTATAGTGAATGTTGAGGACATTTATCAAAAAGAAAAAATTTTTTAGGAAAGCTTCGATGGTTTTAAAATTGCTCAATGCTCCGTTCAAGTTGTACCAAAAGGTTATTTGATGAAATGCAGAATGACCGGGGAGACCCTTATACTTTACTTGGATTGTCAGTTGGACCCTTCTATTCATGATTTTGTCAACTAAACATTTAGACTCGATGAAACACAATCTTTTAGACACCTTTGACTCTTCAAACGCACAATGAAGACGACACATCATCATCCACATCAGATTTTTAATGACACGTCCCCTTTTTTTTTTACTTTATTTTAAAATTTTCAATTTTATTTCCTTTTTCACTCCATTCCCCCCTTATTGTTTCTATCCCTTGACCACCTCCCTTCATTTACTACATCACCATAACCTTCCATTCTTACCCGTAACAACACTTCCCTAAATAACTAAAAAATCTATGTTGCTCGGACTCTTTAAAAATATCAAGGGGCGCGTGTCAAATTCTCCAAAGTAGTGTATTTTTGGAGATTCCAACATGGGTGTGGCGCGGAAACTGAAGAGTCCGCACAACTTAGAAAACCTCCATTCTTCTCTAGGTTTTCATCATTCACAACTTTCAATCACATTTTTTTGATCAATGTCTCCATCAACCACTTAAACACCGTGAACTCCTCTTCTCCATTGATGCCAACTAACCACCACTAAAAATACCTTGACGTCTCCCTAAGTTGCTCTAACTCTTCATTTTTGGTGCCGCATCTGTGTCGACATGACATGGGTGTGGGATCCGTACCTGATCTAGTCAATCGGTTTTGAATACTTTGACCGAATTCGAAAGAGAAATTTTATATAGATTCAATGATTTTGGTAATCAAAATAAAAACTAAGGTAAAATTAAAGAAATTGGAATACCTTGTATATATGAATTTCTACTGTCACTCCCATTCCTTTTCTCTCCTTCAAGATTCTCCTCTTGATCAATATTTTCTCCTCAAGTTCTCTACATAATATCTCATAATTTAGATTTTATAACTATATTTTAGATATTTGAATTACTTTTTAGCAAAATCCCCGCACCCGTAATGGATCCATATCCCCGAATCTTAAAATTTAGATCATAGAGGATCCGACATCTAAATCCGCACCCGCATCGGACACCCGCACCCGAGTCCGTGCAACTTAGATATCTCCTAACATCTGCACACAAATGTACACAACACAACAATCACTCTTCACCCTCTAAAATTACCGGATCTTTGTCATCTCGCAATAAATTACCCCAAAAAAATGAAAGGAAGGACAGAGTAGGAACGATAGGACTATCTCGTGTCTAATCTTTGGAAAAAGAGAAAGAGAAAAAGAAATAGGGAGGGGTGGGAACAATAGAACTGCTGTCATACCAAAGGAGCAATGAGTTGCCTGTAGGTCTTGCTTCAAACAACTTTCTGTAGCATCATTTGGACCTTTAATTTTTGATTTGATAAACTCTTTCGAGATATATGTTGGTAATGGTAAGTACAAAGGTTTGTATTCATGTCTTTATCTCCCTTTCATTTCTTCATCTGTCTTTTTCTGAAAGGAAAGATACACTTGTATTATATTCAGTATCTAGGTGACAGTAGAAATATGGCTGTCAAATCTTCCTGGACTTTTGGAATTAACGGTTGGCCAATATACTTTATCATCAATCCCCTAGAAACTGCAGTTCATGCTCTGTAACTAAATTTCTTTACCAACACAATTTTCTGGTTTGCAGGTCCCGTTGATACAATACAGTCAGCAACTTGCCTCAACTTTATCTAGTCATGATACATGTTTCACCCAAGCTGCCGACTCGTTGTTTTTTATGCACGAGGGACTACAACAAGCTCGTGCTCCCATCTATGATGTTCCTTCAGCTGTTGAAGTTCTTCTTACGGGAAGTTATGAGCGTTTGCCAAAATGTATAGAAGATTTAGGCTTGCAGAGCACATTAAATGACGACCAGCAAAAACCAGCATTAAAGAAATTAGACGCACTGGTTAGGTCGAAACTCCTTGAAGTTTCGCTTCCTAAAGACATTACTGAAGTCAAAATTTCTGATGGTACTGTTCTGCTTCGTGTGGATGGAGAATTTAAGGTTCTAGTTACCCTTGGTTACCGAGGACACTTGTCAATGTGGAGGATATTACATATGGAGCTGCTTGTTGGTGAGAGAAGTGGCCCTATGAAGCTGGATGACTTTCGGCGGCATGCTCTTGGTGATGATTTAGAACGTAGAATGGCTGCTGCAGATCATCCATTTATGACCTTATACTCCATCTTGCATGAGCTTTGTGTGGCACTTGTTATGGACACAGTCATAAGGCAAGTGCAAACACTTCGTCAGGGCAGGTGGAAAGATGCAATTCGTTTTGAGCTCATAACTGATGGTAGTACTGGACAGGGTGGTAGTGCTGGATCCACACAAACATCACAAGATGGCGAGTCTGACTCTTCCAGTTTGCGTACTCCTGGGCTGAAGATTTTGTATTGGTTGGATTTAGATAAGAACTCTGGAACATCTGAAATTGGAACATGCCCATTTATAAAAATTGAACCTGGACCTGATTTGCGAATTAAGTGTCTTCATAGCACATTTGTTATTGATCCTCTAACAGGAAAAGAGGCAGAGTTTTCCCTTGACCAGAGTTGTATTGACATTGAGAAGTTGCTGCTAAGGGTGATATGCTGTAATCGCTATACACGTTTGCTAGAGATATTTAAAGAACTTGAGAAAAATGGTCAGATCTGTAGAGTTCCGGGCGATGTTCAGCTTCAATGCCACGTGGAAGAAATGCTTGTCGATTCTCGGAAGGTCAGTTATTTTAATAAATCTCTTGGAATTTTGAGAGCAACTGCAAGTCATAAATATTGATTATTATACATGGTTGGATACAATATCTATGCCCTGTTGTTTTAAAGATTGGCCTCTCTCTTTACAACTAAGTTAAAAAGAAAGTGATGTATGTGTTAGCAAAGATACAACTGATCAAGTCAATGTTTGCCTTCTCCAACAAATAGCTATTTTTCTCATTATGTCGTCTGTTTCCTGCATTACAAAGTCTGACAAGGTAGAATTGTGATAACTGATGGACTCTTGACAAGTGATAATAAAGAATTTAAGTATGTCAGAAAAGTAGCATTACAATGATATTCAAGGAAGAAAGAGTTGAGGAATCTAAGTTAGAAGTTTCCAGCAGTTGCATAGGAAATAACTTACCAGTTGTCCCAATATGCTTAGAAAATTTGGAGGGAATTCTGTTTCATTTAGGCTGCTCTATGCATGTACTGTTGCACATGGGATCTAAAAGTTAGAAACAGAATGTGTTCATAAAAATCTTCAAGTAGGGGCTTGTTTGGTTGCTGTTGGGTGGAGGATCAATTATCTAAATTACTGTGCTATGTAGTATTTGCTGTATAAAAGCTAGGGGCTAACTGTGAGTAACTACACAAATAGTTGAGATGCGGCGTTTAGAGGCTGGTAACAACAAATCACCAGCTTACCAAATACTTTGTCAGTCGGTAAAGCAGCTCACGAACTGTGTGCACACTTACCAATCACACAAACTGTGTGTATGCCAGAACACATTTCTGCCCTTTTTAGTTGCTGGATCGGGGGGGGGGGGGGGTAGCATGACTCAAAAGAATTGGTAGAAGGTAATATCATCATGCATATGGTGGTCAATATGGAAGGAAAGAAATGGGAGATGTTATGAAGATAGATCTAAATTCATTCACAAAGTAAAATGTAATTGTTTGGTATCTCTTATTTTTTTGGTGTAAACAGCTCTGTTAGAAGATTTAGATCAAATTATTGAATTAATAGGGAGATTGAAATTTTGGTTAGGGCTGTAAATTTTTGAAGATGGTCAGCATGTCCTTAATGCTGAAGAATACAACTTTACCAATGTTCAGGAGAAAAAAGATAAAAGGCAAAGGAAAAAAACGTGTGCTAATTCAATATTACGCATGACTCCCGCTATTGAGATCACTTCTATACCAACCAATGTGTTGTGAGGCCTAACGATAAGGTTTAGGAGATGTGAGGGGTGTGCATTATTTTCTTCCATGAAGATAAGGGTGTTAAGGTCTACTTGATGACATTTATTTTTGATAATTGAGGTCTATTTATTTACAATCTTTAGGAAAAAGATACGTCTGTCTATAAAATTTTCTATTTATTGCCACTGTATGCAATTCATACGCAAAGATTAAGTTTCTTTGTGCTCCACTGACGGAATTATTCCTTTGTAGGACATACCATATAGACTAGTGAATTGTAAATTGTGCATTGTTGCACATGATGTAATTGATTAGCAGTCTCCTTTGTCGTTGATTTTAGTTTAATCTCAAAGAGCATATATAGTTAACAAAAATGCAACAGTGAAGTAGCCCAATTATGATCATGAAAAGAGTCATATTATTTTCCGAATTATCATTTCTACCGAAAACCAAAAGGTGGAGATATTAGGTGACTGAGGTCCAGAGCCTTTTTAGTTGCATGTTAAAGTGCTCTGAATAGGGGACCGACTTTGCTGGATCCTCTTTGCATATGTTAGTAAATTTTATATTAGCTTAAGACAACCAAATTGAGATCCAAAATCCAGATGTTATTTGTAAGTAATGAATTCGGGTCTACCTCCTCAATTAAAGACGACTTTTACAAGGTTTTCCTTAGCACTTCCCAACAACAAACTGCCCCAATTGATATACACATAGCAGAGAAGAGAATAGAGGATGTGGAAATTGAGAGGGACATTTCACAGCTATATGAAGGGTTAGAACATCCCAAAAGCCCCGAAAGAGAAGGTAGTAGATTTGAAGAAGGGATTACAAATCTAGTAGTCCAAAATTCTACGGAAGCGATAGAAAATTGGGAGGTGGAGGAGGCCAAGCCTCTCTGCACCCAAACACAGCTAATGATACAAGACAGAGAAGGAGATTTCACTATGGGTACAACAAAACATGGTGAAATAAGGGAAAATACTAGGGGTAGACTTCCAGGGTCATGAAGAGGAAGCTCTGGAACTACTACTTCAGGTAGATAGAGAAGACCAAAATCAAAGATTCCGAGAACTCAAAAGCTTGGTGGCCTTTGATGTTGAATTTAAAAGTGGTGGAAACAGGGGAAAGGGGATAATCAACCATAATAGTTCCTGATGCAATTCAAATTAATTTCATGGAATGTTAGGGGATTGAATTGTAGAGAAAAAAGAAGACTTGTTAAAAGTATGGTATTTGATTGGAATGTAGACTTTCATTGTTTCGAAGAAAGAAAGATGGAGTGGGACATTTCAGAATTAGTAAAACAAATACGGGAAAATAGATGGGTCAAATATGAGTATTTGGAGGCCAGTGGAACAAGAGAGGGTAAATTGATGATGTGGGAAAGCAGAATATGGTAGGGAGAAGTTCTCGAGACTGGTTCATATACTCTTAACTTGTAAGTTTGAAGCACTACTTCAAAGTTTTTTTGGTCATATTAGTGGGGCGTACGCTCCAAATTGTTACATCGCTAGAAGATCAATATAGAAAGAGATTGGTGACATTAGAGGTTTGTTCCAAGGACCTTGGGCCATTTGTGATGATTACAATGTTTTTGAAGGTTTGCCTTAGAAAAATGGGATGAAGGAATTCAGATTTCATTGAAGATATGGGGCTAATTGATCTTCAAATTGGAAGTACAATCTTCACTTGGTACAAAGGGGATAACCATGAAACAACTTCCAGAATAGACAAATTTCTGTTTTCAAAAGAATGGGATGAGAGCTTCAACAAATTGAAGCTAATTCCCCAAAGAATCATTTCATATCATATACCATTAGCCCTACAAGATAGGACCTGGAACAAAAACAAAAGGTATTTCAAGTTCGAAAATTGGTGGCTGGACACTGAGGGGTTCACTGATAGGGCTGGAGATTGGTGGAAAAATTTCAATTTTGAGGGGAGAGCGGACTATGTACTGACCTGCAAAGTGAAAGCCTTGAAGAATAAACTTAAGCAATGGAGTGAAGAAGTTCAAGGAAATCTAGGCTTATAAAGAGAAAATGTTAGATAAGATAGCAGATTTTGATTATGTGGTTAAAAACAGAACTTTATCAGGAGAAGAGTCCATAAGGAAAGGTGAGATGCTACTGGAATATGAGAATTTAATCAAAAGAGAAGAAATTGCTTGGAGACAAAGATCAAGAACCCTATGAATGAAAGGGGGGACAGGAACCCTAAGTACTTGCACAGAATTGCAAATGCTCACACAAGATACAATCACATTGATCAACTAAAGGTAAACGGTGAGATCACACATGATACAAGCAGAATTGAAAAAGAGCGTTAATTTTTATCAGAGGCTCTACACAGAAACTTCTCAATGGAGATCAACTAGAAATTTCCCAAACTGTCTAGTCATTTCAATAGAGGAGAAAGAAAGTTCGTGAAGAAACTTTGAAGAGGAGGAAGTGCTGAGATGTCTCAAGCTATGTGCAATACTGCAATGAATAAAGCCCAGGACTACCCGAAGCACTAGAGTGATTCAATATAGGGAAGGGGCCTAGAAGTGCCGCCTACTACACCACACTCGCCAAAAAAATCACAATAGAAAAAGTTATTGTTATCGGGAGAGTAGCATCAGAGACATCTTTATCTGAGGAGGGGGCTTCGTTGTTCGGCTCTTTGTTTAATAGGTACTTTCTTTCATGGTTCATATTCCGGATTGGGTTCTTCACTGTAGCAATCAACTGAGTTGAGTTTTCAACATGAAAGCGTAAGAACTCAATGGGATTCCCCTCATTGTTTGTTTGATTCGAATCGGTCTCACAAATGAACTGGCCCGTGAGGACTTTCAAAGTGGTTGTATATGGCAGGAATTTGTTGATTAGTTCCAATTGATTGCCCGCAGTCTCTGATGGTTTCATCATGGGCTTTTATATTAAGTGTGGAGAGATTGTAAAACATGACATAATGAAGGCATTTCAAAGTTTCCATGAGGAAGAAGTCTTGGAGAAAAGCTTCGATGCTATTTTCATTGCTCTAATTCCCAACAAAAAAGGTGCTACTGAGTTGAGGGACTTCAGACCCATAATAAGCCTAATAAGTAGCATCTATAAAATCTTCTCCAAAGTCCTAAAAGAGAGATTGAAAAGGGTGATGGAAAGATTGGTAGATTCTCAACAGATGACATTTATTAAAGGCAGATAAATTATGGATTTAGTCTTACTGGCTAATGAAGCTGTAGGATTAAGAATGAAGCAGGAATATTGTGAAAGCTTGACATTGGAAAAGCCTATGACCATTTTAATTGGGGATACTTGTTAGATGTTCCGGAGAAAATGGGATTTGGGCCTAAATGGATAAATGGATAAGATTTTGTATAACTTCAACGGAATTCTCTGTTTTGATCAATGGTGCACCAACAGGATTCTTTGGAGCTCAAAGGGGCCTCAGGCAGGGGATCCTCTATCCCCTTTCCTATTTTTGCTAGTTATGGAGGGACTTAACAACATGCTCAAAATAGCCAACCCAAATTGCTGGTTGAAAGGTTTTGATGTGGCCAGAGATGAAAGGGAAAGCTTAGAAGTGACTCATCTGCAGTATGCAGATGACACATCTTTTGTGGGGCTGAAGAAGAACAACTCAGACATCTGAGAGTAATGTTGGTCCTGTTTGAAGGAATCTCTGGGCTACATATTAATTGGAGAAAGAGCTTTCTTTATCCCATTAATGAAGTAAACAACATGTAGGCACTAAACACTATTCTAGGTGGACAAGTTGGGGCTCTCCCAACTACATACCTGGGAATGCCTCTGGGTGTTAAATCAAAGAGTAAAGTGATTTGGAACAGTGTATTAAAGAAGTATGAGAAGAAACTGGCTAGATGAAAGGGGCAATGCTTGTCTTTGGGAGGAAGAGTTACTCATATTAACTCAAACCTGGTTGCTATGCCTACTTAGATAATGTTTTTATTTCCCATTCCAGCAGGGGTCACAAATAGATTGGACAGGATTAGAAGGAAGTTCCTATTGCAGGGAAGCAAGGATACGAAAGGTTACAATCTGGTTAAGTGGAAAGATCTGTTAATCAAAAAAAGATTTGGGGGTCTAGGTATTAAAAAATTGCAGAACCATAGTAAGGCCCTCAGAATTAAATAGTTGTGGTAGTATGCTAATGACAAACAACTGTTATGGGAAAAAGTCATAAAAGCCAAGTATGAGAGTTAAAATAGGTGGATGACAAAGGAAGTAATTTCCCGATATAGTGTAAATTCATGGAGATCTATAAGGGCCTTGTGGGGGATGATTTCAAGATCAAAACCAAGGCCAAAGTTAAGAATAGGGAAAAAAAACTAGCTTCTGGGAAGATGACTGGCATGAGATGGAGGGTTTTGAGGAATATCTATCCAGACACCTACAACTTAATGCTAAATCAGCAAAGAACAATTGCTGAAATGTGGACACCTGATGGGTGGTAAATCAGTTTTAGAAGGCAAGTAAATGACTGGGAAATCACAAGAGGTGCATAATTTTTTAACAATATTGGCCAATTTAAAGGAACTCAAGAAGGGTAAGATGAGCTTTGGTGGTAGGGCTGTGACAGAGGAATCTTCAAGGTTGGCAAAGAATACAGATGGTCGAATAATCACAACCAATAGAATGTCAACTGGCCATGGAAAATTATATGGAAGGTGAATATACCATACAAGGTGGCATGCTTTACTTGTCTCCTATCTAAGGAAGTTGTCCTTACACAAGACAACCTGATGAAAAAGGGGATAACTTTATGTTCCAGATGTCTTTTTTGTGGAGAACAAGCAGAAACTGTTGGACATTTGTTCCTTCACTGCAAGATCACAGATCAGTTTTGGAGGCTATTCATAAACCTTAAAGGTTTCTCTTGATCTATGCCAGCAAAGGTAACAGAGGCTCTTCAAAGCTGGGAAGAGGCTGCATTTCAAGCAAGAAACAGTAGTCGGTGGAGAATCATACCAGCCAGCATATGGTGGACAATTTGGAAGGAGAGAAATGCTAGGTGTTTTTTTTTTTTTGAGACGAGGGTTCCCAGGAAACAACCTCTCTACCTTTGAGGTAGTGGTAAGGTTTGTGTACATTCTACCCTCTCCAGACCCCACTTGTGAGATTCCATTGGGTATGTTGTTGTTGTTTAGATTCATTATAGACGCAGGATCATAGGATCTGATTTACTTTAACTATGGCCTTAATACAGCCCATGTACGGATCTGTTCCCATCGAGTTATACAAAGTTACCTGTTTCTAAAAAAAAGGGTAATGAAGTATATAATCTTTTCTGAAAGGTCCCTAATCTAGTCTAGACTTTCTGGTACTGTATCTACATGCTAAACTTTTTCCTTTATCTGTTGCTCAACTGTTTATCTTTGCAGAAGGATAGCAAGTTTGACAGCAGGGAATATCAAGGCCAGGAAGTCCTGCGTGTACGTGCCTTCAGCTCATCGTTTTTCACCCTCGCGATAAACATAAGGTTTTCTCGTTTTTCCTTTTATCATTGGAAATTGATTCACTTGGGCTTTTTAACTTTATATCTTCAACTAACATGGAAAATGTTGGTATCTGTGCTCTAACTATGTGCCACCAAATATTGGCATGAAATCAAAATGAGTATCCGTGAGGGAAGTGTTGGAATAGTTACCTCCCATTAAGATTTGGGAGACCAATTGCAACACTTGACTTGTTTGAATAACCCAGTGACCATTTCACACTTCCACTGAGTTTGGTCTGCCAAGTGTGTGGTGGTCTTTTTCTCGGGTCCGCATCAATGTTATCAAAAGCAAAAAGCGCAGAAAAGCTCTATGATCTATTGGGGCTTTAAGCTGAAATAAATTGTGGACTGTAAAGGAAAAAAGGCTATAAAAAGGGAGAAAAAATACGAAGACATATGTTTTGTCCAAGATTAATAATTATAAGAATGAATTTATCTTTGCATCTACTGGATGCCTTACTGGAATTTCACTTCATCAAAAAAGATAAAATTATAAGCATGAATGACAAATATATGAACAAAGAAACTGAAAAAAAAATGACAATCAAGTGAAATATTAATTGTTTGGTATTGCTTCTTCTGAAGAGGTTCATCGGCAAGGAAAAGCCTGCCTTAGAACCCTCATGACGATACTGAATCCCACATTAAGTGAGCCGAAACACTCAACACGTTTAGAGCCTCACATTAGGGCTTAAGCGTGCCTTTGACAACACTGGTTAACATACAGTTGCGCACCAGAAAAGGGCGTAAATCGACCTCAAGTCTGCTCTTTCTCTTGCTCTGATGACACCTCATATCTGCTGGGAAAGGAACAAAAACTGATCCCAGCTTTTATTCATCTTCTCTCCATCCGTACCAATCCAAACATTTGATTGAGGAACTGGACAACATCTGTGAAGCTCTCTTGTAGAAAGGGAAGGCCCACCAGTACATATGGCTTTGGGTGCAGAATGCTGAGGTCCAACTTTTTATTGAGGATGAGGGCCAGAGAGGTTATTGTTTGAAAAAGTCGAGGACATTATTTGTGAGTTTATACACGGGAAACACCAACAGAAACAAACTTCCAATTTTGGTTGTTCCCTAATCTAAACTGGTTTGTGAAATGACAGGTTGACATTCTTTTAAATAGCACACTAACAATATATTAATAGTAGAGCATTATACATGGGTGAGGGCCTAGTGGTAATTGAAGTGGGTGTTGAAATCCCAACAAAGACAAAAAAAACTCTAGGTGATTTCTTCACACGTACCTTAGCCTTGGCGAGAGTTGCTTGTTACCGGTGAATGTTTGAAGTGTCTTAAAGTAAAAAAAACAATATGTTAATAATAGGAGGGACTATTTTGTCTTTCCCCCAAAACTACATTCTATCATCCTCTCTTCTTTTCCTCTCTCCCTCGTAAATGGTGAATACTAGCAAAAAACACAGAACTGATAAATTGATTAAAACCTGAAGTCAAACCACAATAGCTCATCAGAGAGACATATTAGGTCACCTGAATCAACTTGGACATGAAACACTATATATCTTTGGAAGGTACAACAACAACATACCCAGTGAAATCTCATAAGTAGGGTCTTGGGGAGGGTTAGTGTGTACGTAGACCTTACCATTATCTCATGGAGATAGAGAGGTTGTTTCCGAAAGACTTATCTTTGGAAGGTATTGACAAATAACATCAGTATTGTAATCTTTTCCTCGTCCACGTATGATTGGCACTTTAAACTATATTCTAGGGCTTTGGAATATCAGCTTGTGAAAAAAATGAACCTATATAGAAGTGTTACCACCTTCTATCTTCTTTGTTTAGGTGTTACCAAGGGAAGAAATGCAAAAATGTGCTTAAGTTTTTTTGGAGATTTAAGTGCAAAACACAAATAAAGTGCAGACTTTAATCTATAAAGCTGCAAATAAAGTTAAATAAGTAGCACGCAAAAATAACTATAAGTACAAATGCAAAGTGTATGGAATAAAGAATTTGAAAATTTTCAATTAGGGTTGCCTGTTCAATACAGCGTCCATTGGTGATGAGGTGTTTGCCTTTTTCTGAGAGTTAAAGGCCTCTCAGGTGTACATACCCCTGACTAGGCCTGTAGTGATTCTAACATCTCAAGAATTGATCAGCCTCATCTACTTGTTCCATTCTACACCAGAGATGAAATGAAACTATACAATTTGATTTCAGCTTCCGAGTGTTGTTTGCTGGTTTTTGAAACATCTTTGATTTCTGTCACCAATAGTCCACCAGATGGCAGCA
Source organism: Solanum aculeatissimum (assembly GCA_038996855.1). NCBI lineage: Eukaryota > Viridiplantae > Streptophyta > Magnoliopsida > Solanales > Solanaceae > Solanum > Solanum aculeatissimum. Next base: position 16,689 of record JBCEWC010001521.1, on the reverse strand, counting down.
AGTACAGCCATACAGTATTCCACTGATTCTTCTTCTGTCTTGTCAGACCTTTTTCTTTTCCAACACTTCAACAGCTCAGTGGATCCTTGGCATAACCCACCGTATACCAATTGTACTGAACATAAATTCCAACTCAGGACAGTAGCAGAAAACAGTGCAAAAATAGATGGCTGACAGTCTCAGTTTTTTTTCAGACATAAGAAACATCTTTTTATATGGTGTATTGGCATCACTCTTTTTTTCTGCAAGTTCTCATGTGTAAGACTTACTTATTTGCTGATTATTCATGTGAAGCAAGCAACCATGTGTGGTGCTTTTTGATTTCCGTAGCCAAGTTTCAAGCTGCCTTTCCATCCTTGTGAGAGATCTGTAAATTAACAGTTAAGTATCCTTGTATAAGATGTATGCATTAACGCCTTGGTGATTGCACTTAAGGATCCCTGGGGTTGAGGTGAGAGTGGGGGGTTCAATCTTTTAAATGTGATAAGCACAAACACTATACATACCAAATATTTATGACGTTAGTACTACAACAAGGATTTGTAATTATAAATAACTAATTTTGACATCCAATATACAATAATGCCGTTATAAATCTAATTTGTCAAAGTTGAGATTCTAAAACCAACAAAACATCATTTGAAGTGTACACTTCTCTAGAGTGCATGGCTTCACCCATGATGGTATAATTAGTTGCAACAAATGACTTTTAGTAACTGGTTTAGCTTTTGGATAAACAGGAAGAAAAATATATACATGCAGGACAGAGTTACTGGGTACTTGTTGCTGGTGGGTGGTGGCAGGTACCCTGTGGAATTAGTCGAGGTGCGCGAAAGCTGGCTCGGATACCCCGGTCATAAAAAAATTTAATAAAAATAAGGGCATCCATAAATAAGAAAAAAGGGGAAACTGAGTTTCTTGAGGAGCCTTTGTTTTGCGAAGCGTATTGAAAATATGCATGTATATATTTTTAGGATGTTTGTCTACACAACATTGGATGTTGCATGACCATTGGAATATTTGCGCATATGTGACATATTGTTAAAAGATTCTACCTGATTGTCCGCACTGTTTAATGTTATGTCCAAATAGCATATCAATCAATGACTAGAAATACTTGTCTTTGGGGATTAGCTATGGTCGTAACTGCTTTTGCTGTTTTCAACATGCTTTGAGCGCTCTGTTGTCTGAATCTCTCTTTGAGAAAATCCCGGTCAGGAAGCAAGAACTGAAATGCTATTTTTTTGGGTAAACTCTTAACTATTTCTCATATTCCAGGAATGGACGCTTCATTCTTCACTCATCCAAGAATGTTATATCATCATCAGTAGTTGTCGAGTGTGAAGAGGCCCTAAATCAGGGAAGTATGTCAGCTGCTGAGGCTTTTATTAGCTTGAGAAGCAAAAGCATTTTACATTTGTTTGCGTGCATTGGGAGGTTCTTAGGCCTTGAGGTATTATGCATGTATCTTTTATCTCTTTTTTCCGTCTTTTGGCTATTAGATTCTGTTTGTTAATTTGGAAAGAGAGGCTTTATTGTTATACTCAGTATTTTTTGTCTTGAATTTCCTGCCAGCTGCTTTCCTTTGACATTCAGGAAGGGTATTAACTTCATAGGTTTTGCTTAAGCATTAGCTGCATGGAGCTATAAATTTTTTTGATCTTTGTGTGGAGCAATACCTATTTTGTTTCACTTTTTTTTTATTTTAAAAATAACCGTGGTGTCCTGGCCAGCTTTTCTTGGTATGGCTTATGCTTCTCACATAACTTGATTATTAATTGCCATTTTGTTTGATTATTTTATCTTGCTGCATACGTACTTTAGATGCTGTGGCTGGATAAAAGTTTGGTGTTTGCATTTAGGAGTTCAATTATAAACCATTTAAGCTTATCTTGTGGAAATTGATGAGTTCAGCTTTTTTAATGATTGTATGATGTATGAATTCAAACCGCAGGTCTTTGAACACGGGTCTGCAGCAGTTAAGGTGCCAAAGAGCATTTCTTTTGGTACAAATTTGTTGCTTATGGGTTTTCCAGAATGTGGAAGCTCATACTTTTTGCTGATGGAACTTGACAAAGATTTCAAACCTGTGTTCAAATTGCTAGAAAGTCAGTCAGATTCACCAGCAAAAGCTCAAACTCTTGCTGATCTGAGTAACGTGGTTCGTGTAAAAACTATTGACATTGGTAGGATGCAGATATGTGAGGATGAGCTCAATTTGAGTCTTCTCAGCAGCAAGAAACTGTTGTCAGTTTTACCTAGTGATGTCGGCAGTCACCAAACATCTGGAAATTGTCTTCTTGCCAACTTCAGCATGGAAGGCTCTATAGTTGCTTCCACTGTGCAATCAACATTTTGTTCTATTGTTGATGAAGTATTTGAACTTGAGAAAGGGTCCTCTGTCCCTTCTTTCTCTGGTCAAATTCCCCAATCAACATTCGGTGCTTCTCCTGCATCTCATTTTGGGTCTGGTGTTGCTAATTATCAGAGTCTTAAAGTTGGAACACTGTCCCCTAAGTGGGATCGGGGAGCAGTAAACTACAGTAGCTCCACATACAAGGGTGTGATGCAATCAGGTTCAGTTGGTTCATTAGCTGCGACTCAAACTGGGAAAAAGTTGACAGCTTCGAAGTCTGAGCAAGATTTGTCTTCTCTCCGATCACCTCACTCTGCAGGAGTTGGATCTTATACATCGTTGGATGAAGACCAGCTGACTGTATCTACAAATCGATCAGCTCGGCTCCTATCTCCACCACAGCGAGTTTCTGCATCAAGTGGAAAAGCTAGTGGTCCAAGAAACTCTGCTGTGGGAACTGTACCAGGTGGTTTCAGGACTTCTGACTCTAACTCATTGGTTTTAAGTTCTGGATGTAAGTCGAATCACCTTTGAGAATGCCTTTTATATATCTTTATGTGGTTGTGTATATACATCTGTCTGCTGTATCCCCCTCCCCCAAATAAAAATAAAAATGAAAATAAAATAATAGTAATAACAAAAAAAATTTAATGGGCATGCGTATTTTTGATACATGTTTCTCTGAACTGTGTTGCCCTTTTTTTTTTTGGCCAGCCCAAACAATAGATTCAGCATCATGTACAAAGTCAGAGCAAGATGCAGCTTCCAGATATAACATTTTGCCCAGGAAGCGTACGTTGTCAGATTTGTTGGATTCACTTCCATCACTTATATCAATGCAGTCCAATGTAGAATCATATAAGCGAAGAAAACTTGTGGAGTCTGCTGGCACCCATCTACCTAAGTCGCTGATGCTTAATTCTTCAGATATTTCTGGTAAAACTGAAGAGTACAGCTATGGAAGTCTTATAGCTGAAGCTAATAAAGGGAATGCACCTTCTAGTATATATGTTTCCTCCCTTCTTCATGTAGTCAGGCATTGTTCACTATGTATCAAGCATGCCCTGCTTACTAGTCAGATGGAGGCACTTGACATCCCATATGTTGAAGAAGTGGGCCTTAGAAGTGCATCCTCGAACTTATGGTTCCGAGTTCCATTTGCCAGAGATGACACCTGGCAACATATATGCCTGCGGCTAGGTAGACCTGGAAGTATGTACTGGGATGTGAAAATTAATGACCAGCACTTCCAGGACTTGTGGGAGCTTCAGAAAGGAAGCAATAGCACTCCATGGGATTCTGGCATTCGGATTGCCAATACATCTGATGCAGATTCTCATATTCGTTATGATTGTGAAGGTGTTGTTTTGAGCTATTATTCGGTTAATGCTGATAGTATAAAGAAGTTAGTGGCTGATATCCAAAGGCTATCTAATGCTCGAACATTTGCGCTTGGCATGCGAAAGTTGCTTGGTGCTAGGGCTGATGAGAAGTCTGAAGAAAATAATGCAAATTCTGAAAGTAAAGCACCGGCTGCACCTAAAGGTGTTACTGATGCAACTGATAGAATTTCTGAACAGATGAGAAAGCAATTCAGAATTGAGGCAGTAGGACTGATGAGTCTGTGGTTCAGTTTCGGTTCTGGGGTGCTTGCTCGCTTTGTGGTTGAGTGGGAATCTGGTAAAGAGGGCTGCACAATGCATGTTTCACCAGATCAACTTTGGCCACATACAAAGGTTTGGTTTCTATTTTATTACTTATGAGTTTTTCTGTTTTTCTCGTCTCATTTTATTCCTTTTTTTTTCTTGTCTGCAATACCATGAGCCTCAAAATGCTTATGAACTTATAATTGGCCTTTTTTTGAGAGCTTGAATTGTTCTTTATTCTGTTACATTTTTGTGGTTTAAGCGAGGGCAGTCCTGTGAAAGATTCTGCATGTGGGGAGCATTGCCTTTGTATTTTGTTTCATCTTTTTTAATTATACACATTTTCAGACATCCCTATTTTAAGCTCAAAATTCCCACTGGTTCCAAACTTAATGACTTCCATTTTTCTGTGTTTGACAAACCACAGTTTCTCGAAGATTTCATCAATGGTGCTGAAGTTGCATCCCTTTTGGACTGCATCCGTCTCACCGCAGGACCCTTGCATGCTCTTGCTGCTGCAACGCGGCCGGCACGAGCAGCTCCAGTTTCTGGTGTTCCTGGTGTTACAGCGCCTATTTCTTCTGTTGCAAAGCAGACTGGTTATGTTCCATCTTTACCAAACAATGTAAACTCTAGCATAAATCAGCCTGCACCTGGACCTGGAGTTACTCCTGTTTCAGCTACGGTGGGTACACTTGGCACGCACAGCCAGCCTAGTGCTGCAATGTTGGCAGCTGCAGCTGCTGGAAGAGGTGGTCCTGGCATTGTACCGAGTTCACTGCTGCCAATAGATGTCTCTGTGGTACTTCGTGGTCCGTACTGGATTCGCATCATTTATCGGAAAAAATTTGCTGTTGATATGAGGTGCTTTGCTGGAGATCAGGTTTGGTTGCAACCAGCAACACCACCTAAAGGGGGGCCAGAAGTTGGAGGATCTTTGCCATGTCCACAATTTCGACCTTTCATTATGGAACATGTTGCCCAGGAGCTGAATGGAATTGACTCTAACTTTACTGGTTCTCAACAAACAGTTGGATTGACTAACTCAAGTAGTTTAAATGCCGGTTCACAACTTCCAGCTGCAAATACAAACAGGACTAATCTCTCTAATTCTACTGGATTAGCTCGTCCAGCAAATGCTGTAACTGGTTTCAACCGTACTGCAAATGGTCTTCCAGCTGCATCAAATTTAGCTGGGGTGAATGCAGGGATGCCTTTGCGCAGACCACCTGGTACTGGTGTACCTGCTCACGTCAGAGGAGAACTAAATACTGCAATTATTGGACTTGGCGATGATGGAGGGTATGGTGGTGGATGGGTTCCTCTTGTTGCTCTCAAGAAGGTTCTCAGAGGCATTCTAAAATACCTTGGGGTGCTGTGGCTCTTTGCTCAGTTACCGGACCTTCTGAAGGAGATTTTGGGATCAATTCTGAAAGATAATGAAGGTGCATTGTTGAATTTGGATCAGGAGCAGCCAGCTTTACGCTTCTTTGTAGGGTAAGGTTCCAATCATTCTGTATTCTATCTAAACCCTGTCTGATTTACCTGCTGACCGAGTAATAGTGGAGAGAACTTGGGAATGGAAACGAACCTCCAGAATCTCAATTCTCACGTCATCCAAATTGGTTGTGTGTAAACCTGGCGTTTGAAGAGAATCTCCAAATTTTTAGTTCTCACATTTTCCTCTACATTGGACGCGTTTTACATGAATTTTCACTGCCTATGCATGAAATGGACCCTTCTGAAGTCATATTTATCATTTTTCCGGTTCTTCTTGTTTTCCTGCCTTTAGCTTGGATTTTGTTCGTTTCTGATTGAATTGTTTTGCATGTGTTCATTGTCATTCAAACATTGATCCTTACATGTAGCTCATTCAACATGTTTTCTTACGATTAGCTCAAAGTAGTAATGCTATTCCCCCCAATACATATCCGAATCTTTTGCAGATATTTTGTGGCTTCATAGTCTTTAATGTTATATTTTTGGAGTCAGGCGAGTCTATTGTAAAAAAAGAGTCTGGGAACAACATGCATATCATGTTTCTTTGTGGTTTTTGTGCTCATGGCTTTTCTGTCTATAACCATTTTCCCTGGCCTGGCTAATTTCTTTAAGCTTACTTTAGTTTTGAGAAAAATCTCACCTTAGTTCTTGTCCATTTTGGTTTCACATAATTTCTTTTTATCAACTGGTTTGATGTTCAACCTGTTCTGCTTGTCTTAAATTGTTTAACTTGTTATTACTCTTTCAATTGTCTAGAAAGCTTGGTGCTTTTTAACTTTATAACCTGAGTAATATGTACCATCGTTGAAATATCTTTCTCTGATTTTTTGTATGGTGAACTTTTATATCTAGAAAAGTTACTGCTCTTCCTATTTCCTGATCCTTTTGTTGTTACAGGGGCTATGTATTTGCTGTTAGCGTTCACAGGGTTCAACTTCTCTTGCAAGTTATTAGTGTCAAGAGGTTTCATCAATCGCAACAGCAGCAACAGCAAAATCCCGGAAGTGCCCAAGAGGAATTAACTCAATCAGAAATAGGAGAAATATGTGATTATTTCAGCCGCCGTGTTGCGTCAGAGCCGTATGACGCTTCTCGTGTTGCATCATTTATTACACTTTTGACGTTACCTATTTCTGTTTTGAGAGAATTCTTGAAACTCATTGCGTGGAAGAAAGGGTTGTCTCAAGTGCAAGGAGGTGATATGGTCCCTACACAAAAATCCCGTATTGAGTTATGTCTTGAGAATCATGCTGGATATAGTATTGATGGTAGCTCAGAAAATACATCTGCATCCAAAAGCAATATTCACTATGATCGGGCTCACAATTCTGTCGATTTTGCACTGACAGTTGTTCTTGATCATGCACACATACCTCAGATTAATGCCGCTGGTGGTGCTGCTTGGCTGCCTTACTGTGTGTCTGTTAGGTTGAGATATGCATTTGGCGAGAACCCAAATGTATTGTTTCTGGGAATGGAGGGGAGCCATGGTGGACGGGCTTGCTGGCTGAGAGTTGATGATTGGGAAAGATGCAAACAAAGAGTAGCTCGAACTGTAGAAGTGAATGGAAATTCTGCTGGTGATGCCAATCAGGGAAGATTAAGGGTTGTAGCAGACAGTGTTCAAAGAACACTGCATGCATACCTTCAGGGGCTTAGGGATGGTGGTGGTGTTGCTGCAGGCATTGGATCGTGAAACAGATTTCAATAAAGTAGCTCTAAACAATACATGTAGTGCTGACTATCCCGAAAATTGCCCTACAGAATTTAACCGGAAGAACCAGCAAGTGTAGTTTTTGGATGTGTCGCTAACCAGCTGGGATTTGACTGGGGATGTAAACTAGGTTTTCTTTTTTCTGTTATATGCAGGCTCCCTTGTACAGGTAATATAGATCTTTCGCGTCTTACTTCGAGTGGTACAAATGTTTGAATGATACACAGATCTGTTCTGGATGGTCAGATAAGACAAGCTCCGCTGCAATCGGAAGGAATCACAGGTCGCGTAGTGTTGTAAATTGTGAGAAGTGAATGCTTAAATTATTTCTTCCTAAATTTTTGTAATTAGCAACATTGTCAGACAGTTGGATTTTGTGTTTCTCTACAGTAATAGCAGAAAATGTGTCTCTAATTTTCCCCACATGAAATTGAATGGATGTCAACCGTTGTTAGTTTGGAGCTGTGGCATAGTCGTATTTTTCAATTGTAGAAATGATAATTCATTTAGTTATTTTTAAAGTTGGGTAAATGAGAGAGATTAGTTTGCTGGAATTCTGGTGTATTTTTAACCCATGTAAGTTCTTTATAGTCATATATATAATTCCTAACATACTTAAAACTACGAGGGGGGGTTCTCGAGGGGTGTTACAGTTGCAGATTTATTAAATCTAGCTGAATATGCAGCCATATCAAATAATGAAGAATTTGGAGCCAAGGCATTTTGATCTTAACCTGTCAATGAGGGAAAACCCAGGAATGTATATCAAACACAATAGCTCAACAGTACTAGTCAACAATCGTGCTGTAGAAACAGAAAAAGCTAGATGATATATCTAGAGGCAAACTGCATATATGGTTTTATGAACTCTCCTTGGCGCTTGAAACCGTTGGGTCTTGTTTCTCTTCTTGACTACCCTCTATGGCCTTTTCGACTGGGGGCTCAGCAGAGGCATCAGGCTCCTTTTTCAACTCGGTTTCAAACTCCTTTGCTGCCTGCATTATGAGATACGTTAGGAATTACGCAAGGCATTCCCTAAACAAGATCACTTTCCCATCCAACGTGATAGTTCAGGAAAACAAAGAAAATATTCCCACAGATAAAGAAATCATACAAATCTTTTAACTATTACCTCAGCACTTGAGAGCATGGAAAGTCTTGTGGAACTAAGGATCTTGTAAACATTTACCATAACTTGAAACAATTGAATGTGGTTTTTATTTATTGGCTTTACATGTACCCACAATGAACGGCAGTGATATGAATCATGAATGTATAGTTAGAGCAGATTAGATGCATGTTTCTTTATTTGTACTTACAGATACCCATATTAGATACCCTGTAAAGGAGTTCATGTAATGCAGAGAGTAGTAGGGACTTAAGAGCAGGGAGAGGCTACTCTCACATGTGAATAGGAACAATACACCTCCTTGAGCATTTCGACTAGTCCATCGTCAATTTCATGTGTTTGGAACGAAGTTATAGTCTCAAACCGCTTAAGAGAGAGTCAAGTCATCGACCATTGACTTTAAGTCTACTTCTATACGCGCTACCCAATCTGGAACTATTGATATCAGAGATTCTCCTCCATCTGTTATATCTAATCCTACTCTCCCTTCCGGTCATCAGTGTCCAATGAATTTTAGTATGTAACTTCTACTATTCCTTGAAGTTTTACATGTATTATAAAGGTACACCAACTCAACAAAAGTATCCATGTACTCTACTACCAAATAGAACTGGTGAGAATTATCAGTACTATGAATTATTAACAGCGCCTGGTTTTGTTTGAGGTTCTTAAAGTAATATTCATAGAGTTTACTAGGCTAAGCTTGGTAGTTAACTGTCTTTAAATTGATTTCTCCTTCTTTTCCTGAACTCCCATACTCTGATTTTACAAACACCTTCACTTTGTGGAATGCTAAATTCATCATCCATCATATTCCTAGACCCCACTTGTGGGATTACACTGAGTATGTTGTAGTTGTATCATCCACCCTACCAGCTCCTTAGGATGGGACTCATAGTTTACTCCTACCAATAACCATCATGATCAAGAGAGATCAGCTACCATATTAAAGCTCCAGAGAGTAGTAACACTGACTCACTGAGATACCCATGTTCAGTTACTTATCTTTCCATATCTTGATAGACCTGCCATCCCTCTGATAGCCACCCTCAATACAACTCTCTTCCATCAAGAATGCACACACACAATGGGTTAACCGAGTCTCAAAACCAGGCTGATAACCAGAATGCTAGAGTCAGCAATACTTATGAAGCAGGGAAGGAGATTCAGCTGCAATCCAATATTATTCGTGCTGGAAGAGCAATGTTCAGAGTTCCACTTTCTTTATCTCAAACAACATTTACAAAGATGCATCAAGTTAACTAATTGTACTTGCTCATCTTATCTTCATTGTTTTTCCTACCAAACTGTCCAACTACAACGAATTCACAAACATAGCTTCAGTTTGGGAAATGTATGATCAGCAATGCGTGGAATCTCTGTAGGGCTGGCCTGACCAATCTTGTATTTTCATCTTTCTCTTCTTTCATATTCTTAACAACAAACATAAGCTATACTACTGAGAATAGAAATGAAGTATACTTCCTTACAACTATTGAGTGATCCCAAACTCTTCAATCTTCAAGAAAAATAATAAAAAGCAACAGGCAGTATCCACCTTATTTGGATACATTGGTGTTTTCTCTCCTGTTTAGTCACAGAAGCAGGCTATGCCTTTTCTCCCAAGCCTCACCATTTTTGTATGACCTGCTTTTTCTTGAGTTGGGCCCTTCACCCGAGGAGGATAAATATGATGTCTATCAGTATTGAAGAACGTCGATTTCCATGTATTGATGTGCAAACATTTCACCACACAATAAATTCTACCACCAAAGCCCCGCTAGAAATATAGGAATTCTGAAGCCAAACAGAAAGATATGCACCAGAGATGTTCCTTCGAAAATTCTGACTGTTCCTACACTCTATCCACCACCAACATAGCTCACATAACTTTCCCATGATTTGTCTAGATTTTCATGATGCTTTTCATCTACTTTGGTAAGATCTTAGTAGTAATAACATTATACACTTGAAAACCAATGAAGTACCAAACTTATCTCACAATCAAAAGGCGTTCTGATTCTCTTCAATGAAATTAGAAAAACTACGTGCATCTTAGCCTGATGATTGAAGTAACTTCTAGAGGTTTTCATCTAAGATGTCAGGTCATTAAAAGAATTATGTGTACCAGTACGTTTTTTTAATGGTTTTACAACCCTCATCTTAAAGGATCAAGCTTGCTTTGTAAGATTATGGTCATCTTATAGTTCAGTTTCCTTCTTGCACATGCATGGCATTTGAAATTTTATCAAATACATACATATTTTATACAATACATCCTTTCCTAGCTTGTTCAGTAGAACCAAATGCAGATTTAATTACTATGCCTATTTCCACAAAGCAATTTCTAGAATTATAAGAATTTATCTTATGAAAATATATTCCCCTTACAACTGGGGAAAACCCCATTCTCTCCCTTTGTTGGAAGAACAAAAGAAACCAAAAAGGCCAAGCATCTATTACAACCAGCACAATTGTTTTTATTTCAATTTCTTTTTCCAGCCAAGCTCATAGAAAGAACTCATTCAATTACTGACGACATCTCAAATCCTGTCTCCAACATCAAGAACTATTTATGCATCCAGGTCGATTAGATGTTTGAATTCTTTCTCCACTTTTTAGCTTTTACTTTTTCACCCACAAGAGACTAAACTCATTTACAAAAGCCAAAACTTAAAAACTCAACACACCAATCAGACACGCGCAAAATATACAAAAACATCCTCCAGGATCTGTCAGCGAGAATTATTTATTGGGGACAGACAGACTGGAGCGAATTTATTGGATTGGTTTAGTAATATTCCTGTTCTTTTTTACTCTGTCCCATTTATTCTGCTATCCTATAGTGATGCCCTTTTCAAATCCCAAATGTTTAAGGAAAAACATGATCTTTGACCAAACTTCAAAATGAATTACCATCATTCTGAAATCTAAAATGTTTAATTTTCTTTAAGTTATTAAATCACCAGTTAAAGCACAGTTTAATTAATTGACAGATATTCATAGCAGTTAGTAACCATTTCTACTAGACTGTTAGTTTCAACTCACAAATGACCTAATTGTATAAATATTTCATGATGAAATGACTAATACTTTGGAGGAAATATAACCTGTTGGAAACTCTTGACGGTCTTGCCAATAGTGCGGCCAACCTCAGGCAACTGCTTCGGCCCAAAAACAAGAGCAGCAACACCAGCAATCACCACCAGCTCAGGGACACCAAGCCCAAATAAACAGTAACAAGAAAGGCCCCTTTTTCTGTTGCTTCTTACTTTTCTTGTGGTTCTAGGAGGACCCAGAAACAGTGCACTGTTGCTGTTGAAGAAAGGTGAGCTAGAGGAACATAAAGTTGAAATCTTGGGTGTTGAAACAAACAGAGAAGGAGAAGAAGATGAAATGGGTTTCGCTGTGAAGGGTAAAGAGAGAGTTGTAACAGCAGCAGCAGAAGATGAGATTATTGCTGCCATTTCTGAATCTTGGAGAAACCCTTCCCTTTTTTCTTTTTTCTTTTTTTGGATTTTCTTGATGCTATAAGACCTTCAAGAATGTGTTTGGACTATTGTAACAAGAGATAAATTTTGGGAATTTCTTATTGGGTATACGGCTTCTGCTGACCTTGTGGGTATTATTAATTTATTTAGTTTATTAATAATTGATTCTGTACAAGACTTCAATATATCTGTAAGAAAAACGTGGCCTTGGAACTAAAATTGGTTGGTGGGGCTTAGATATTCTTGATTTTCTAGTTTAGATACAGTAATTTGTTAGGTTTTTATTTTAAATGTTTTCACAATTTTAACAACTTCTTCCTTTACCTTTAACGTAGATACATACCTTTTGAATTTTCCATTTTGAACAAAAAGCACAATATATATTTGGGTAGCCAATTGACAAAAGCTCTAATTTAGAATGACCTCGGGATAATGTCAATCAAATTAAGAGTACAGCTGGTATAATCCAGGGGTAAAAGAAAAGGAGCAAAGAACATAAGACCTGCATGTTTAAAATACTGTTGAGGCAAATAAGAATCTCCAACTGTTTTAAGACACAAGACAATGGAAAAATCTAATCAAAGAGAAACAACAAATTCAAACTTTAGTAAAATTATGAAAATTTTCTAGTCCTCCTCAAGATTGATTGAATCCTTGAATTTCCCATATAATATCTTCTTAAGTTCAGCCATCTGGGCAACTACTGATTCCTTCTCTTCCTCTAGTTTCTCCAAGTTCTTGCTAGTCTCCTCTTGCATTTTCTCTATCCTGCTCTCCACTTCATCCTTTGGTACGTGAGCAAAAACTTCCCCTATCTGGAAGCGCACTATCTCCTCATCCGTCAGAATAAGCTCATTACTTGCATCCTCAAGGTTTTCACATTTTTCCTGACAAACGACAAATTTAACCATTCAAATAAGTCTGTAGGACGTCTTCTTTTAGAGATTCAAAGTAATAGTAGTAAAAAGATGTAAAACAAGGAAAACTGCAGCACTAAACATGCACAGCAGGACAAAAGAAAGCATCCACCATCCTTTCTCTAGCTCATGCACGCAAATGCATATATCTAACTAGTCTATGAGAATACAATTGATCAGAAAATATTATAACTATAATCTTAAAGTGACAATGTGGACATTAGTTACGCGTTCTACATCTAGTATGCAGATACAAACTGTATATCACAAAGAATCTCATCATGAACTTTTTCAAAATCTTACAACGTTCTAAAACTATCGGTTAATTTGTCGAGTAATTAGTGAACGCTAGTACTATGGCTAGAATGTTATCAGTTGCTGTGTTTGATAGTGGACAGTATTCAAGAGTCATAAGCCAGAGTCTTTTGCAGCTAGTATTACACACCGTATATCAAAAAGAAAAATTGGTCTTTTCCAAATCACACTAATTTTAATTAGTCCTGTTAATTTGTCAAGTAAAATCATCCATATACTTCAAGGAAACAGTATACTACATCCAGAAATATTTTTCCGGATAAGTATCTTACATCAAGAATATTATCAGCTGATTTTTATGTCAAAGCAATACATCTGTATTCTTCAATAGTAAATAATGATTGACCTTGGAAAAATACAAATGTATGCAAATTTATTGAAACAGGTAATCAATCCTGGCCCAATTATATATCTAGAAGGGACTGGATCAATGGGTTTTATCATACCATTCTGTTTCATGGACTAAATACATGTTTATAATAGTTAACTTAGATATGCAAGCTAAACAAAGGTAGATGCATATATTTATTCCAATATGAATCTAGTGGAAATATGCTAAATTGTTGGTAATATACACATTTTCCGTCTCAAACAATCAATTGCAAATATTTAAAACTTAGGTGTTTCAATTTTAGGCTTATTCTCCTTGGTTCATGACATACGTTGTAATTTCCATTAAAAAATGTTCTGGAACCTCCAGATCAAATGCGCTATATATAAGTTTATCTCAAGTTCTCTACACATACATATGTATGATGTGAATAGGGTACAAAATTGCTCTGATTGGGTCTTGAGGTCAAAATTTCAAATTCATCTTTTATGAAGGGCAGCATGAACCACCCTGGATCTCTCACTAAATAAGTACGAGAAAATCAGCCAGGTATCTAGATTTTTATGGAATTTGATAAACCAACAATGCTTCCAAAGCTCCTACCACTAAGTTTGCTTTCAACTACCAAACCGATTCCTATCATAAGATTGCCATGATTAGCAATTTTCTTCACATAGCTAGCTCATGAATGAATATGGCCATCTGCTTTTGACAAACAATCTAAAATTCTTACTAGCCTAGGATCTTGTCCTTCTATGGTTTCTCCATCTGTGGCAGTAAGTCTATAATATTTACATCCAAAACTGTTTTCCTCCAAAATTCCTATGTTAAACAGTTATTATAGTCAACACTTGCACTTAACTACCTTTAGCCTTCATTTTTTTCACGGTAAAGGAGACCTTCCTATCCAAGATCTACTGTTTACCTGTACAAACTTTTTCTTTTCTCTTGCACTTCACCATAATATAAGAAAACTCATTGGTTGACTAAATGAAAATGTTGGGGCTGAACTTTTCTTACTCACGGACTCCCTCCTTTATAAGCTTTTAAATATGTATCATCATAACAACTGAAAGCATTCATAATTCTGATATTACCTGAAAATCTTTTTCTGTGTTAGCAAGTAGACACATTTGATAAAATACTAGCTTAACATACAGAATGAGAGAACATGTATAATACAGAGACTCGGGAAGCAATTGACTAAGCATCAAGAATCAGAAGGTTCATCTTTCCCGGGTATATGTAAGTGGATATATAGCAGATGTCTTAAATGGAACTAGTCATTCCGTCCATTAATCTTATAAGCATAAAAAAGGGCCCTTCTATGACTGAAGTTTACCAGTAAAAATGAGAAAGCACTAGCTCTTTAGCTTAGAAGAATGAGTATTCCTTCCTGTCCTAGCCCGTACTCTTCTAAAATTAGAATGTTAATGTTCATCTTCCGGAAAATGAAAATAACCTCAACGAATACTAAGCAAAATAGAAGTCTGTCCACACATTCACAAAGAACGCCTAAATTTTGATGAACCTCATAGTTTTAATGTACTCCTGCCAAACCCATATTATTTGACCAACTTTCCAGTTTAGATTGTCCCAATGATATTATCTTTAAGAAGATGAAACTTCAACAATTTGGAAGAATCATATAATTCATCACAATACTACTCATAATTCATATAATAGATTAGGTAAGACATCTCTATATACATATTCTAACTATTACTGGCACATATTTACAAAACACAGTTGTAACTAGTTTGTTGTGGAATCCACAAAAGTCAATCGCCGTGCAGGTGGGATAGAGTTAGTAGATGCACATCTAAAAGTTTGTGAAATAATTCCAATTGTAATTGCACTTTTACATACATATTTTAGGTATGCAAACATGTTCTCTCACACTCAAGCCTGGATCTTTTTCTTTGGGCAATCACGTAGAAATATTTTGACAATTGGTGGTGAGACTCTGAACCAGTATCTCTATAACTAGTCTATCTAGAGTAGTCACAATCTATCTTTGGTACTTTTGCTTGTAAATCAGCTTAATGCCATTAATGAAACTATTTTACTTCCTTTAAAGAAAATAAATTACTCCAATACCATGTTAATTTTTTTGGGGGGGTGAAGTAATAGATTTTAGAGAAAGGGCATCAAGAAGATGCAATTCATACAAAAGAGGGGACAGAGTCAGCTATAACACAAAAAGACTCCAATACCATGTTAGATTGTGTGAACCATCTCATCAAAAGTTTAAAATGTTAAAGAGGAGACATTTATAAATTTGATTGTTTTAGGTCTGCAACAATTCTTAAATAATTGGGAATGATAGTAGTCTGCGAACAACTTTGTGCTGCTCATGATTCAAGAGCCAAATAGAGGAAAGTGATCATTTAATTGGCTAGAATAAATCTCTCGATGCTTGAATTCATAGACGCCCTCTGCTTCATTTTGTGTGAACATGTTGACTGGGCAAGAAGTTTAAGAAAGAAAACTTTTTTGAACTTATAGTCTTAAATGGAAGTTATGTGGTTATTAATTCATGGTATTAAGGGTAAAATGATATGTTTAAAGTAAATTATTTCTAAATATAGAGAGGTACCATTATTTTGCAAACAAAGTAAAAAAGGAAGAGTGTCACATAAAATACGATAAAGTATTGAATATGAACAAGAGACGAAAGAGAGCATTGTCAACGTGTACGGTCCTCAAAGCAAACAAGAAAGCTTATAGAAGTATGATTTCATACAAATGAAGAATGTTGATTGTTGGACCAACAACTTTCTACAAAACCACCTCCTGTTGACAATTTTCGACATGTCATATGCAGACTTCTATATGCACCGGTTCATAGGTGTGACATTATAATAATTGAAGGTGATAAAACGAACAAAGTAGACCTAAACCATGTAGACAAGGTTGTCTTAAAAGACCTATAAGGTCTATGAAAAGAATGTGCACTTAACTAAATACAACACAATGAAACCAATGGATCAATAATTTTAATATTGACCACACCGACTAGTTGGAAGTAAGGCTTAACTTATGTCACTTATACACGTCATAAGCATCATTATCTAAAGAAATTCTAGCTTCAAAGAACCCTTAAATAGGTCTTGAAGTAACAAATTATTCCAATTCTACTATTGGATTGGAAATTGGAATGGATATGAATGATCCCTATATCTGAAGTTTATCTGATTTCGTTTTTGCCCATCCAATTTCGAACCGCAAATATATACATAAACCTACTGAAATGGGGGGGGGGGGGGGGGGGGGAGAAGAGGCCTCAC
>JBCEWC010001520.1:0-40528 GCA_038996855.1 Solanum aculeatissimum | reverse complement strand
AAATAGGATTCTATATATTATTGTTATTCCTATTCCTATTCTAAGTAGGATTGTATTTACCTATTCCTATTCTAACAATCTCTATTGAGGTTTGAACTTGAAACCTCATGGTTCTTAGCGTTAAATTGTTCTTCACCTACAAGACAATTTCTTAAAGCTACTTTTTGTAGAATTGAAGCTTGAGGTCGCCTAAGCATTTTAATTCACTAATTCAAAGTTCTACACTTGTTGCTTGCAACATGAAAGAGGTTGCTTCTTTTATACTAAATTGAATCCCCCAACACTCCCTCCCAAAAAAAGATCTTATAATACTCAATTCATTTGACACTTTTGTCCAACACATAGTAAGAAAAGAACTTCCCGATTGGGGCATCAATTTGAGTCAAAATTGATGGATACCCACATGCCTAAATTCATTTAGGACGGATATGATGATGGACGAGTGTAACAATGTTGTCAAAGGCACGCTTAAGCCCTAAAGCGAGGTTCCAAATGTGTTGAGCACTTCGCCTCTCTTAATGTGCAGTTTTATGTCATCATCAAGGTTCTAAGGCATGCTTTTTTCTTTTCTTTTTTTTAGCAAATGAACGTCTTTTGAAAAGGCAACTCCAAACAATTGATATTACTTCATCATAAAAAAAATTCAATTTTTTTGTTCATGTATTTGTCATATTCATGTTTATAATTATTAGACGTGGACTAAATATATGTATTTGCATTTTTTCCCCTTCGCACCTTTTTCCATTAAAGCCCACACTTTATTTGCACTTAAAGCTCCAATGGAACTTCGAGCTAATTTTGCACTTTTTGCTTTTGATAACACTGGAGGTAGGATATAAAATAGAGATATATACCTTCAGCAGGTACAGTCAGAGCACAAGCACAAACTTAACAGTATATACTGCTTTTCAGCATATGGCATTCATACTTGAGAATATTACACCTACATTCATGCCTTTGAAGTACAAAAAGTTGAGCCAGTTGGTATTAGAGCAGCTAAGCTAAGTTGCGCGGACTCTTCACTTTCGATAATGCACCTGTGTCGAATTCTCCAAAAATACACTACTTGTAGAGAATCCGACATGAACCGTTAACATTTTGTAAGAGTCCTAATAACATAGACTTTAAGTCACAAGAAATGAATTCAACGACACAGCTCCTCAAGGTTTGCATTTATCTGTCATCTTACCTCAATTCCATCTCCCTCTGAGAGTAAGTATGTTAAATGTTGTTTTGATTAGAAAAAATTGGAATGTTAAGCTACACTAAAATCAAATAATGACTAGAGGGAAAATGTCAAATCATGATTACCTCATTGTATATTTCAAGATAGGAGACACGAAGGAGAAACTCCCGTCCAGGTGTCTGATACAAATGCATTTAAAAGTCAGCTATTAACTATGAAATGTTCTCAAAATAGTATTAAAGTACACAAAACTACAGAACCAATTTTTACTAAGCCATGAAAAATGGGTACCTCCTGTATAATGCCAAAGACATCCTTCACTGCTAGTGGAATAATACCAGGAGACTTTTGCTCTCCCTATAAAACATGACAAAAACTTAGCAGAATGTTTCAGATGGAAAGGGATATATTTGCCCAACTTGACCATGGAGCTAAGAAATAACTCCTCCAATCAAGAATCAGCACATAAAATACAAATCACAAATTGAAGTATGTATTAACACCACATAATGTGTTCAAATAAAGAAGCATTCTGCATGAAAATAATACAAACCTCTTGTCCTGCAAAATTTTTCTTTAATATTTCTCCTAGATATGGCTTTGTATACAATCAAATTGTCCACTTATCATAAATTAAGCACTCACCTCTCACCAAAAAAATTGCTTTGATAGTTTATGCTGACGATAATGATTACAGGCAATGGTAATAAAAATTATCAGAACTTTAATACTATTTAGGTAAGAAGTTTGAGACAAAATCTAGGCCTTCGAAATGATTTCTTTGAATCATGGTGGCAAGATAAAAAGAGTAGTTTATTTTCTTTAGATGCTGCTTGCTAGCTTTTCTTTTGCTGGAAGTTTTTCATGAGTTATGCCATCCCAGTTGAGTTCCCTCAAAATGCTTTGGATGCTGTATGGTAGCTTTTCTTTTTTAACAACTTCCAGCAGTTACATTTCTCTCCGGCGACATCTCTGATAATTTCTGCACTCTAGGGTTCAGTTGGAGTCTGCAGTGCACTAGTTCAGCTTTAACAGAATTTTTTTCAGGCAAAATCTAATTTTATTCTCTGAAATATACTCTCTGGCCAGATATTTTGGTTATATTTTGCTGTTATTTCCTGATATTTGGTTAGAACTCTCTTCAATCCAACCATATCTTTTGCGTTTGATATGTTTGGTCACAAAAATCTCGGATTTAGAAATTCAAGTCTCATGATTACTTTGGAACCCTTTATGGGAAGTGCAAACTATTTATCTTGAGCTTTCTCAGTTGAGTTGAAAGAGAATCTAGCTGTCAATGACCTAAATGACACAATTTCTGTTGGAAGAAAACGCCTATGAGCATTTCAAGGCAAGCTAAATGTATTTTCTTGAGGTTCTCCAGTGTCAAAAAGGGTTGTATTAGTGCATGATAAGGCTATCATCCCATTTGTGAAAAAGTACTTTGTCTTGGCAAATGTAATTTTTTTCAATACATCTCCGTACTTCTCACCAGATTCAAAGAATGGTCCTACTCATGGATCTTCCCATTCCTAATTTTCCAACTCCAGCTCTTCCCCGCCACTTCAGATTTCACATTAAAAGACCTCAACCAAATTTTTCACCATGCTAAGCAAATTGACAATTCTTCTCATGATACAGGTCCACATACTACGCATGACTCCCCTACTACATCATCCCCAACTTCAATTGAGCACTCACCAAATCAAGTTAATCTTCCAATGTTCTTCATGAAGGTAATTGAACTGCTCGCAACTCTTACCTTGATTTAAGTTATCACCATATGTCACCTTCCTATTATGCATATGTACACGTTATCTAATGTCCAAATAAATTCCTAAGACTGTGGTAGAGGTGATGGTTCACCCAAGTTGGTGTCAGGCTAGATTGGGAAAAAGGACAGATTTTCATAGCAATGGTACTTGAAAGATAATTCCTCTACCACATGGAAAAATAACAATGGAATGTCGCTAGATGTTTACTGTTAAAGGGGACCTGCTGGCAAAGTTGGCCGTCTAAAAGATAGATTGACATCTAAGGGATATACTCAGATCTATGGTCTTAATCATGGTGATGCCTATTTTCTGTGGCCAAAACTGCATTTCTTCGTCTCAATGGTTGGCCCAAAGGGCGAGCCACAGACGGATTTCTCGGTTATCAAAAAAAATTGCACTATTCGTCTCTCTATCTCTATGCCAGTCATGTTTTATTGGCCTCTCATCAATAATTTTATATAAAGAATGCATTCCTTCAAATAATCAAAGCAAACTTCATGAAGAGTTTACATGAAGCAACCGCCTAGGTTTGGTGCTCTGGAGGAGCCTGAATTATCATGTCAATCTTTCTATGGTCTTACGAAAATACCAAGGGCATGTTTTGGCCAATTTAGCACTGTTGAAAAACTAGGCATGCTTTGAGGTCCAACTGATCATTATGTCTCTTACAAGCATTTTCTAACGTCAAACACAATCTTGGTTGCTCATGTTGATGGCATTGTCATAGCAAGTGAAGATGAAGACATTATTTCAGCTCAAGCAGCATCTTGTTAGTTATTTATGGACTAAAGATCTGGGTAAACTGAAAGACATCCAAGAGATTAAGGTGGCACAATCTAGAAATATTGTCATTTCGAAGAGGAAGCATAGTTTGGTATATTGGAAGAAACCTGTATGTCAGATTGCAAACTAGTTGATACTCTTAATTATCAAAATGTTAAGCTAGTTATACTATTATAGTGTACGTTGAGCTTTTAAAGGTCCCAGGTCAATAGGCTTATTGACGAGCTCAATTATACAGGTATTGTACGCTTTCCTTTTTCATACTTCCTGTAAACACTATTTAAATATACAGTTGCTTGAGGGAAAAATAAAGAAGTTCATTCCTTAAATCATTTCTTTCTCCTTTTTCACATTCTTCATGTCAACATATGGGCTCTACAAGCTGGCATTCATCAGTTCTTTTAATGGCTAGATGTTTTCATTTTTCACTACCAACAAATTAATTACATTGTTGGATCCATAATCGTTTTCAAAATACATGTAGTGTTGGATGTATAATCTTCTTCCAAGTGAATACACCAAAAAGCATGGTGAGATTAAAAGGATTAATGGAAGCTTGACTAAATGACTTACATGCATTGTATGAGTTTTTCCACTGCTAGTTACACCATAAGCAAATACAGTTCCTGCAAAATGTGGAGGAATGAGTGGTGCCATTAGACTAAATAACTGCCTCTTCTATCCATACCATAGTGCACCAAGTGTACGATACTAACGCCTAAACATTATTCTCTGTTTTCACTTAGTTGACCCCAATAACATGTCAATTGCTGCCTCACGTGTTCTGTCTGACACTTCAAAGCATATGCTAATACAACAATTTATGGCTTCAAATGATATGACTAAATTATTCTTCTCATTAAAGCAAGAAAATATAGAACCGAAATCGAAAGAGTTGTAACTTTAGTTTCCACATTTCTCTAACAAGATATGTCAAAATATTACAGATTATGCAAACAAGTAGAAGGCCTTGTTGAATTAATTTGTTGCAATATGAAGCACAACTATATTATTTCCGAATGGTTTGCATCCTCAAGAATTAATGCACAAAGGAGTACCAAGGGATGACTTAATACATTTATGAGAAAAAAGGGAAGATGGAAATTGCTTTGGTAGAGAAAACCTAAGTCAGTATATAAAGTTTGTTTTCTCCAACACTGACATATTACTGTATGATATAAAAAACTTGTAATAAGTAAACTGATATTGTATCTATGGTTTGCAGTTAAAGAAAACTGATATTGAGTTAATTCAGCAGGTGGAACCCAGGGAAAAGAATGAGCCATCATTGTCTTCAGTTTCTATTATAAATATCAAAATAAAAGATGGCAAAAATGTATTATGCCCCTGTTCCACTTATAACGTTGCGAGTTAAATTCAACATATATGCAGGAATAAATACCATTAATTCCTTCCATGGCACCAGACACCACATGCTGAGCTGCAACATCATAAACATGGCGTGTAGTTGTTGCTGGAGCAAAAACTCTATCTGTAAGAAAGAAATGACATTTCCATATTTTTAATAAACACAATAAATGACATGTCCATGTAAAGTGACAAACAAGTTAATCTACGAGTAGGTGAACGAAAAGAGAAACAACACTAAACATCCAGCAGTGGAACTCTATCAAGATTGTGACAACTAGATGGAGAAACCTATTACACAAACCCCAAGCTGATTTGCAGAATAACAAATGCCACGTGAAGGTTCAAGATACAGAATTATTCTTCTCCATGGCAAGTCGTTCTAAAAGTAATAGGCACCATCAAATGGAGTAGATACTCTAATTCTATTATCCCCTGAATCATCAGATAACAAGAGCACAACAGAGGGAAATAACACATTGAAACTCATGCCCTGAAATGAGTAACATGTTAGTGGCCTCACAAGTTAAATGAACAATGTAGTTCACTTTAAGCTGGAGAAATAGAAACTGAGGGAACGAAAAAGAAATTTAATTCATTAGTCAAAGGCAACCCACTTTGCTAGTATCCATACCCTGAGACCACCCATGATCAAGGAAATCCAGCTCCATTCACAGTCATAGGAAAGATTTAAGTCTTGGTTTTTCTTATTGAATTGAAAGAGAAGGAAAAAGGCCAATGAGAAAGAACAAAAGGAAAGATGGAAGAACATAACAAAAGAAAAGCACACAACAAGACAAATAAGTTCAATGATTGCATTTCCTTTTTGTTCCTTTAGTGTTTAAACATGATAGAGTCAAAAGTTTCAGCCCTTCTTTTCCTTCTTTTCGTCCAAACCTGTTTCTTATTTCCCTCGCATTTCCTTCCCACTGGAGCTTTCAGCAAATTTATGCTTGGAACCTATGCGTTTAATTAAACTAATATAGCAATGTGGACTGAATATTTTAAACACACAGATATGTCAACAAAAAAGGTTTTTGGCCAAAAAAAGAGCAGGGGGAACTATCAAACAGCTGCCCTGTATGATTAGTTGTACCTCCTGCAGTATCAATTGTATGTTTCGATGAATGGACTACAACATTATTTTTATAAAAAAAATGCATACACCTCCATACATACATATGGAAAAAGATAGCTAACAGTCCGTGTCTTAAACACTAACCAAAACTGTAAGCAATTTTGGAATTGTTCTCATTGCGGACTGTATAATCTCCATCGGCATACCAAGCTAACTCGTCCCCTTTTCCAATCTCTCGAGCGCTACAGAAAAGGTGAAAAATCCACCGTACATCAGCAACAGCTCACTTAACGGACCAATCTAAAAGTTTAGAAATTACTCACTTGAGCGGACGAAACCTAACAGTAACGGTAACATTCTCCTTAGTCTTTCCAGAAGAATCCGGTGGACAGTCAGAGCTAGAAATCGACTGAGAAAGAGATGATTTTGCCGGCGGAGCAGGAACCTTCGATGAAATAGTGGAGGTAGGAGTAGTAGGACGCTTGGAGGAGGAAGAAGATGACGATGGCTTCCGTGACCGGAACGGCGAGATTGATGATCGGAGAGACCTTGAAGAAGACATCGGAAGAGAGAGTGTAGGTCACGTGCAGGCCGGCGAAATTTGCCGCCCTTTATATATACCTTCAAAAAACCAGCCTTGATATGATTCTATTTAAGCGGGTTTTCGAATTTTTTGGGTCTCTAGTGGGGAGAGTAAATGACGAAAATATCCTCCTGATGATGCATAATCCGACCAGCATAATTTTAGTATCTCAATTGATTAAATATTTAAATTAACTTTGTTGGTGAAGCTTCAACTTCCCGTTTCCCTTTTTCTCATTTACTAGTCTTGTTGTACGCGTTTTGCACATGATTAAAGTATGTATTTCATCTCATAACAAATATTATACAGAAAAATTAAATTTAATTATAAACTTATGAAAAGGTAAATAATTCACTATCAAAGTAATTTTGATAAATTATTTATTTATAAATGTCCTATATATCATGGTAAACTAAAACTTTCCTTAGCGTGCGATAAAGTATTTTTTTGATTCAAATAAGAAAGAAGTAGAGTCTATTAAATAAGAAAGATTTAGGAGTTCTTATTTTATCATTTATTTTCATATATTTTTAAAGTCATTATTATAAATATAATTAAATAAGAATTTAAAGAAAAATAGTAAAAAGACGATTTTGTCTAAAGAATAGTCTTTTAATGAAAGGCAAAAAGTTCAAACAATATTTCTAAGAGTTTTCACGCTTTTATTGTAGTATAGATATAGATAACCCTCAAATTATTAAAAAATAAAGAGTTAACAATTAAAAATCTCACTAATTTGGTATATTTTATCAAACGCACAACTAAACTATGAGAAATAATTAATTGTTCTCCTCAAATATGAATTTTTGGAACTATTTGCCCCCCCTCCAAATTATAAAAAGTTTTAATTACTTCTTCAAACATGTGATTTATAAACGCACAAATATTTATCACTTGTTTTAGATCACATTTCTTTTAAATTTCATATCAAGTCAAATTATATCTCATAAATAAAAACGGAGATTATATCATTTTACTTCATTGAGTGTCCATGTGAAATGACCATAGGAAGTAAAGACAAATCTATATATATAAAAAAGGAAAGTAGTTTGCAATGTGGCTAAACCAAGTAATGAGTTATTGAAAAGACATTTGACAATTTTAGGATAACAAAATTAATAAATATGGTAATAAAATATTTTAATTAAAAGATAAAAAATAATTGAATTAGCAAATATATTAGAATTTTAAAAATAAAAGTCAAAAAAGAAAATAAGAAATAGAAGAATATTATTTAAACTACATAGTATATAAATTGAAATAAAAGATAAGAAAAGTCATTTGCTTATTATGTGTAGCACATACAATAAAAAAAAATGCCGACAAACTAGAAAAAAAAAATTAATATAATAGAAAGAATATACGAAGGGGGGGATTGCAAATAATATTTTTATAATATACTGAAATAAGTAGATGATACACATATTATTGTCTATAAATTTTAATTAAGGAGATATGAACAATAAAATAGATTTGTTTTATATTAATAAGAATATAACTTGATAATTATATTATGCTAAATGATAAGCTAATAAAAGTCAATATTAACAATTAAAGACATGTTACATTATCTTTTATTTATACATATTTGATTATGAGAGATTGGAGTGGCGGTGGGGTGGAGTATAGAGAGAGACGGGAGATATTTCATTGAGAAATAATATGATAGTTGAATATTTTAAAACATAATATCTTTCAACATGTTCAATAAGATATCACAATAATACAAAATACTTATAAATAATAATTTACTATTATCCGTGCATCGCGTGGGTATGTATACTAGTAATAAAGTAAAATGATATATTCTTTGCTCTCATTTATATATGTAATCTGACTCGACAAAAAATTTAAGAAAGATGCGATTTAAAATAAGTCATAAATATTTGTGCGATTATAAATTATCTCATTAAAAATAAAATATAAATTTTTAAAATTAAATATAAAAAAGTGTTATTCCTTTTGAAATTGATTGAAAAGGAAAGAAAGTCTTCTTTTTTTGCCTTGTGGCACATTAAGAGGTTAAATAATTTCAAAATTCATATTCTGAGAGATAATTAAGACTTCTCATAAGGGTGTTCATCAATCAGTTCGGTTCGATTTTATACATTATCGATTTAATTTATCGATTTTTAGTTTTTAAATATGTTAAACCAATAACAAATCAATAAAATATTTTTTATCAGTTTATCAATTTTAAGTTCTTAATGGTTCGATTTTCGGTTTACCCAATAAGGATGATAATGAAAATTTGCATTAATAAAAATAGATGGAATACGAAAGAGTAAAGACTAAATATTAAATACTAAAGTGGACAACTAACCACTTAAGTACGGTAAAGATTAAAATAGGTAAAGTACAACTATAGTGTCTTATTACTATTAAATTACTAATATTTAATATTTACGAATAAGTAAAATAGTAAACTATTATAATCTTATTGGTTATTGGTTTACCCAATAACCCAATAGTAAAAACTAATATCGAACCGATAACCTAATAAAAAAAATTTCAAAACTATTAAAAACTCGATAGCCTAATAACCGAATAACAATAAATCAATAATATTTTTATCGGTTCAATTTTTACACACTCCTATTTCTCATAATTTAAATACATATTTAATAAAGTATATCAAAATGAAGGGAGTTTTTAATCATTAACTCAAAAATAAGAGAGGGGAGGGACCAGGGATTCTGGACCATTTAGTTCAAAATGGGGGAATCTTTTCTCTCTTTAACTATCTTTGTCATATCATTTTCGCCTTCTAAAGTTGAAGAATTAGTACACGCTGAAATTTTGAGTCTTTTTTCTAAAATTATAGTAGGACTGTGAATAATGCGGAGGAAAATGCTAAAGAGAGTTTTGGGGGGTTAGTAGACTTCTTCCAGATATTAATCTATTATTAGCGACTGTCTTATTGTAATTATAATGATAATGATAAGAAGTTAATAATCTCATGGCAGGATATAAATTATTTTTTTATTATTGATCAAAATTTTTATTCCAACAATCTCGATAGTGTATGGCTACATTCTAAGTGAAATACTCGTTTGTTTGGAAAATAAGTTATCTCGCTATTAATTATTTCAAAATTGATATGCCATTCTCGATGTGAAATTACAGTAATATTTAATTCTGAAACAATTTATGATAAGTTATTTCGTGATTTGATCTCAATCACTCTTGAATAAATCCATTCTAAAATTAATTCCAAGATTTGTTATCCCTTATTCGTTGTACTAAAGGAGTCGTGTCGGTTAAACAATTTTCTTACCCATTGAAGTATTACTTTCTGTTTGATAATAAAATGACCTGTTATTTTGAAAGATAATGCTAAAATTGGTGAAAAAAGTCATCAAATTTATTTAGTGTAAAACTTGTACTATACTTTGTATATCCTCTTTTAGGCATGAATTCAAAATTTGAAGTTTATGAGTGATATTAAATCGATAAACAATAATAATTAGATTTCTAATCAATTTTATTGGTATTTGGTGAATTTTTAATACAGTAGCTCTTGAATTCACATGATTGTTAGAAACAACATACCCAATGAAATTCCACAAATGGGGTATGGAGAGGGTAAAATGTACGTAGACCTTAACATTACCTCATAGAGATAGAAAGATTGTTTCCGGAAGACCCTCAATTCAAATATTTCAGTCCCAAAAACAAAAATACTAGATACAGAAACGACTATAGTGGAAAACAATTGGAAACTCATAAATATAATACGAGTAGCAAAATAACTGACGACCAATAACAACACATTATACAATGACACGACTAATCATACAATCCTAGTATATCATAAGGCATGACATCATCCTGCCCCTACTAGCCTTCTACCATGATATGCGACCTTCATTCCTTTCTATCTAAGATCATGTCCTCGGTGATATGAATGTGTCACATCCTGTCTAATCACCTTCCCTTTTTCGATCTACCTCTACCCCTTCGCATAACCCCTAACTCCAATCTCTCACACCTCTTAACAAGAATGTCAACACTTCTTCTCTACACATGCCCAAATCCTTATAGTCTCGTTTCTCTAATCTTGTATGCCACAGAAGTCGCCCCTAACTTTTCCCGAATGATCTCATTCCTAATCTTGTTACCCTTGGTATGTCTACACATTTATCTCAACATCCTCATATCCGCAACCTGCATCTTTTGAACATGTGAGTTTTTGACTGATTAACACTCTACCCCATGTAGTAAAGACGATCTAACCATTATTCTATACAACTTATATTATATATAAATATTTTGTTCATGTGTTTAACTATTTTGGATTGTATGGCATTTCATATGCATGATGAACCCAATTAGTCATGCATTGCATATGCTTGGCATATCTAGTAAGGAAATAGTGTCGACATAATTCAAAGATGTACAACCCTAAAATTGAAGATTAGGGATATTGGGACTTGAGTTTGATCAACATAATTGATATCAATAATCAATAATTTTTCATAAATTGAGGCAAGTAGAAGTTGTTTTGGTGGATGTTCTACGCGTGCAAGGTTGTGAAACTTGTCATTAATAAGGTAAGTGAGACTTTAAGCTTTAGTGCTTGCTTTTCAAATATACTTTGAAAATATATTTTCTCTGCCTAGTGCATGTGTTGGGACAAGCATGTGCTCGATAGAGTTAATGTTCTTTAATCGGGCCTAGATATGCTATTTTGAGGAGAATATCAAATATTTTTATAAGTTACATGTGGTGTGGTGTTGGATACCTTCTTTATTATTGTGATGTGGTTACTAGGGGCTTACATAGTTGTGTAATATGTTAGGGGCATGCCTATGCTGCCGTAATATGTTAGGAGCTTTGTACATGCTGCCGTAGTATAATTTTAGAGCGTTATACATGCTGCCATGGACTTTTTGGGGTGATGGGGTGATCTTCTTCGTTGCTGTTTATGACAAGTTTTGAGCGTGGATTGAACTGAGACATGTAGTACTCTTTTGAATATTTGTTTGAACTTAAGGAGCTTATTATGAAGTATATTCTCTATTGCTGAGGTGAGCTTTCACATTGTTCGTGGAGGCTACTGTTTCAACTCTATCTAGTATAGCTTATGTTTTTTTTCTTGGAGTTTGCATACCCGATATTTGAACTCATATCACTCTATTAGATGCTCCATGAACTTATTGTGTGATATTGGTTTAATAACTATTTTGTTTTAATGAGTAGTGATGAGGTTTGGTGTTGCATATATGGTATCTTTGTGCTTTGATAATTTGGATGTGTGTATAGATGTTTGGTTTTCCCGACAGATAGTATTGACGGGTGCCAGTCACATCTAGGGGGTGTTTAGGATGTGACACCTTCACCTTCAGTTTGTGTCAACTCTAGACCATGTTTGATGCATTTAATAAATCAAGACCATGTATCCTTGGATTCTTTATCAACTACTGCCTATGCTACAAGATATATTTGATTATTTCCATCCTTGGAAATGCAATTCAATAATTCACCTTTACAAATACCTTTTAGAAATGCACCATCAAAATCAATTATCCTTCTACACCCCTCCCTTCATCAATTTTTTAGTGCTTCAAGAGAAATATAAATGCCCATAAATACCTCTTTTCCAGGAATTGTATTCTTGGATGTCCTAACAATTACAGTACTTCCAGGATTACTAGCCTTCCACTCCTCAACATAAACATACAATCTTGAAAATTCCTCCTTGAAATGACCCATATGATCATTTAGAACTTTTACTTTTGCCCTTCTACAACTTATTTTACTAACCTATAGTCTATATTCTTTTCTTATCAACCCTTGAATTTAATGGAGTTTGATGCTAGGCTCACTCATGATTATATCTTTGTAAGTCTTACTAATCCACTTTGAAGTACATAACTTGTTTCTTATTCTTTTATGACACTTATGAATAGGAAAATATGTCTTTACAATACAATTTCTAGTATTACACTCAATACTTTCAATAATATGTCAAGGACAACCTTTTTGACACTTTCCTCCGATCCTTTCCTTTTCATTAGGTTTCAGTTTAAGGTTTACACCCTTTTGAATAGAGTAAATCTGAAGTGCTTTCCTAAACTGAATATTATTCTCAAAAATCATATACAACTAAAAAAAGTTCTTTTTGCCAGTTGGGTCAAAATAAAACCTTGATACTGCATTCCTTGCTGGTGGATCTACAACTTTATCAGATTCAACAAGTACCCTTTCATCTTAACTAGTTTCATTGCCAGGATCTGATTTATCAAAATACAGTTCATCCCACCCAATTTTCCTTCATATCTTCTTCTCTTATTCTTATTAATATCTTCAAAATCAACATCTATACCTAGAAGACTAGAGGGTATCTCCTCTACATTTACTTTAGTAGCCTTATCTTTATTATGTTTTTTTTTTTGAATATTTGACTTTCTAGCTTCAACAAACTCCTCATACAAGTTACTTAAATCATCAATGTTCTCATCAATATCATAGAGTGATTCAGAATCAGATTGTATAACATCTACATGTACATCACTTTCATCAGAAGTTTGGAGATGGTAAGAAGAAAAATCATTACCTTCACATTCATTTAAGTCCTTAACACTCTTTTAGTTTTTCTTTGTCTACCATAGACTGTTGTTGTTTTTCTATATTCACATCAACAACTTCATCAGATGGTTGATGAAAGGACACATCAACCTTATCATTTTGATCAGGTGGTTGAGGAGAAGACACATTAGTTGGTGGATCAATTTGATCATGTGATTGAGGAGAGGACACATCAGCTGATGGATCAATTTGATCAGGTGGCTGAGGAGAAAATACATCAGCCATATCATTTTAATGAGGTGGATGAGAAGAAGAAATATCAATCGGTGGATCATTTTGATCAGGTGGTTGAAGGGAAGACATATCAGTCATATCATTTTGATGACGTGGGTGAGGAGAAGAAACATCAACTGGTGGATCATTTTGATGAGGTAGCTTAGGAGAGGACATATTAGCCCTATCATTTTGATAAGGTGGATGAGGAAAAGACACATCAATCCAATCATTTTGATCAGATGGCCAAGGAGAAGACACATCACCCATATCATTTTCATCAGATGGTTGAGGAGAAGACAAATCAGTCCATCATCAATAGCAGGTGGGAGAGCTGACTTTTTTTAGGAGTTAACAACGTGACCAGTTCCACCTCATTTTCATCCTCAATAATTAAAGGTGTACTAATTTGATATACCACATAAACGTCAATAAAGTCCCCATCTTTCAAACTATTAATAAATCTTAACACATTCTTATCATTATTTAACATGTGAAACAACCTCTTTTATTAACTTTGCACCAAATGCTTCAACTTTTTCAACTCCCAATTCAATAGCTAATTTATGAAACAACATGATATGGAGCTCATCTATATCTATATCTATTTTTTCAGGATCACTAATTCCATTAGCATACCTGAGTCGAGGATCTGATAAAAAACAACCTTCATAATGCATTTAAAGTATTATAATTATTGAAGCCATATTATTACCATCCCCGCAAAGTCACAAGAATACTTTTACATAATTGATTTTTGACTAATTCTTGACTGAATACAATAAAAAGTCCTAATTTTTAAGTTTAAACAGAAAATCCTAATTTGTAAGTAATTATTTACGGAATACAATAAAAAAACTTAATTTTTAAGTAATCGTGTACAAAGTACAATAAAAAGTCGTATGATAATTCAATTGGACCACTAACAAGAACAAAATCCAACACAATTGACAAACAAAAGTTTATTCGTAAGATGATTTCATAAAAAAAATCTAGAATCTCAACATATTCATAGCGAATTCCATTGATGCATAATACCTGTACAATTTCTATTACGCTAATATTATATCTGCAATAAAGTGAACTCTTCCAAAAAACACAACAACCTACTAAATATCTAAATCCTAATAACAAAATATCAACCAAGAGAACACTGCATGCAAAATTGCTTTTCAAAAATATAAGTTGACAAACTTATACATATAAACTGAAATGCGAACTCAAAATTTTCCAAAAAATCAGACACAAGTTCAATATGGAAAATCGACAGTAGAGAGGAGTACAAGCGTTTGACTGAAAAAAGGGAAGAAAGTTTTAGAATAGAGAAAAAATGTTTATCTTGCTATGTGAAAACATGTTTTAACATGTCATGTTCAACGTGAAATTTTTAAATGACGTGTAGTCATTTGTAAGTCGCGCATCATTCCCAGATCCAAAAAAATGTTTAAAATATTATGTTTAAGTGAGTACAAGAATTCTCTTAATAAAGTTCTAAGTATTAGGGCCTATGTAACAAACAAAACTAAATATAAAAGTCTACTAGGTCATTCTGTCTATTATATATACATACTAACTTTTTAAGTAGATTTTACGACAACAAAAAATAAAAAATAAAAAATAAAAAACTCATTGGCGCCAATAACTGACCCGACCGTCCAAATATCGCCATTGTTCTCTTGAAAGACTCATTACTAGGGTTTAAGGAAGAGAGAACTGAGTAAAGCTGAAAATGGCGGAGACGGTCTCGTTAATGGATATTGACGATGAAAAAATTGAAACGAAACCAAACAAGGGTAAAAACATAGTCTTTTCGAGCTCCAGTGCAGAACCGAAATCAGTTCCTTGGGTTGAAAAGTTTCGTCCTCAGTCTCTATCAGACGTCGCTGCTCATCGCGATATTGTTGAAACAAGTGTGTTTCTTGATCTCTGTATATTATTAGTAATTTCTTACTGAACAATGTACATAATTGACTTTTTTGGGCAAAAGTTGATAGGCTTGCGAGTAGTAATCGGTTGCCGCATTTGCTGCTTTATGGACCTCCTGGAACTGGAAAGACATCTACTATTCTTGCTCTTTCTCGGAAGTTATATGGGTCTCAGATGCACAATATGGTCTTAGAGCTGAATGCCTCTGATGATCGTGGGATTGATGTGGTGCGCCAGCAGATTCAGGACTTTGCTAGTACTCAGAGCATCTCATTTGGGTAAATTTTTCTTTAATCCTTTAGCTTCTATGTGCTCGAATGGTGGTGCATATTCAGGACTTCTCTATGTAAGTGAACAATGTAACATTCAACTCAATCCCTATATACATGTATAGGCACATTACTTTATGAGATTGTCCTCTTCTTAGACTTGTAATGTTGTCACATTATTCCTCATTCTATCTCTGGCTTTTTCGTTTGACTAAAAAAATGGTCAACCGAACTATATGCCAGATGAGTTAAGGTGTCATTCTTACTTTTTAAGTTAAGTAAATCTGAGCTTAATTTTGTTGTTATTTAGTGCAAAGTCAGCGGTGAAGTTAGTACTATTGGATGAAGCAGATGCAATGACAAAGGATGCACAGTTTGCTCTGCGTCGAGGCAAGAAATTAGAAATTACCCCTTCTTCATGCTACACTTAATATATGTGCTATACTTGCAAAGCTGATTGTTTAGGGGTTATCCCTCTGCAGTGATCGAGAAATATACAAGAAACACTAGGTTTGCGTTGATATGTAATAATGTTAACAAGGTTATTCCTGCCCTACAATCACGATGTACACGATTTAGGTTTGCTCCACTTGATGCAGTTCATGTCTCTGAGCGGCTGAAACATGTTATTGAGGCTGAACAGTGAGTTCCTTTTTGTCTTTGAAATTAACTCTTATATGTACTATTTTGTGCGTACTTCACCTTGCTCAGTCCCCCGGTGAATTTTGGTAATGCAAAAATGACCCTGTACTCTTTTGTGGTGGGTGACTGATGTAATGGCTGCAAATATTCATTTCTTTCTTCATTCCTCTTATGTTCCTTTTTTTCTCCGTTTGGTTCAGGCATTGTCAACCATAGGTCCACTGGCCTATCAGATTAATGGAGTTCATAGAGCACTAATAAGGAAAAATAACTAAATGTGGCAATTGATGTGCATTTACCAATGTGTTTCCCTTGGTTGCTTAATTAAAACTTTTTCACCAGGCTATCATTTGACTGAATATCTTGATAAAGGCCTATGTAACTAGTAACATACATAGATCTAGTGAATAGGATATAAAAAAGACAATTAAACTTCTGTTGACATGCCATATGAGTTCAAGATATCTTGAAATGCCAGTCAATAGATGTAACTGTAGTCATACTTGTATGATGGCTTATGGCTCAGTAAGAAATAAATGTTCCTATGTTCAGATTTTAGAGTTTTTTCTTCAGTCCAATTCGTTATGTTTGAAGATAACTGAAGTACTAACACTTCTTTGCTGTCATAGTATGACATTGAGAAATCAAGTATGACCTCATGACATTGTCCTTCAGTTTTCAAATAATATTGCTTTTTTTTTTTTTAATTCCATCCACTCAGGATATTTTCTCTCGGAGTTGTGGGGGGTATGGCTTAGACCCATTCATAATACAATGAGGGGGACATAAACCAAAACATTAGGGAAAAACATCAAACATTATTCACAAAAGATGTTCAAGCACATGGAGGTATGGGAAAAGCTACTTTGACTACTTAGGGCAGCAAGCTAGTAGCTCTTTCATTGAAACTCTAAGGGGGTTAGCAGACCCAAGTAGAGTGTTTCGTGGGCTTGTTTTTGAGGATTGCATTTGGGACCTATCCATTATCATTGGCCCTTTAGCTTCACGAGGGAGATCATTTTCAGACAGAAAGATCTCACTGTTGGTTATGCTAGTAGCATTTTTGCTAAGACAGTCAATTACTTCACTGCCTTATCCTTATCTGAAGCAGTGTTGGATTGTGATACTATGTGTTTCTGCCTTCCTTTGAATCTTCTCAATGTCTTCTTGTAGCCTCCATGGAATTTCATACACTCCTAGTATCATATTGACAACTACTGGTGAATCAAGCTCCAAGATGAAATTGTGACAGTGTTTATTGAAACACCATAAGGTCCTTTGTGAAGATCCTATACTATAGAGTAATTGTTAGTCTTGAAATAGACTGGCGAGGCAAAAGTATTACCAATTGTCCGTTTTCTTTTCTAACAACTCTTCCAACAATCGCCTTGCATGTACTAGGATGTAACTTCCGTTTGTGTTGAGTTTTCATGTATTACCTTTCATCAAATCTATTTAACCATAATGCTTCTCACTCTAGGTTTGTAATTTTCAACCACTTCCAATCCACGGTGCTGAAATTCTGACCCGTGGAGAATTTAACTTGATATAGCACTTGTTAACAGATTCTAGAGACAGTGGGGGTCTTCTTGCCATACTTTTTGTTACATCTTGCCATTCACGACTCTCAACATACAATTAGAGGGGTGACTTGAAGAAAACCATGTGGGATGTATTTCTTGCTTGAAGATCCCACCAGTTTCTCATCATATTTGGATGTTGAAACCTCTGGTTTGAATTTCCATAGGAGCTGCAATATTCCTCCAAAGTTTCTTTGCTAGTTCTCCATTGATAAAGACATGGTTGATTGTCTCATCTACAGGTATCCTGCAAAAACAACATTTAGCACGAGTGTCAAGATCAACTTTGTGCATAACGCTATCTATAGATAATCTAGCTTTCAAGATTCTCCAAAAGGTAAATGGGATTTTGAAAGGAAGATTTTTGTTCCAGATCTTGCCACACCAAGGTGAGGGCGTGCCCTTTATTTTGAGCTTCTAGGAAGTTGATGAGCATGAAAAATGGCTTTGAGTAATAAGTGTTTGGATAAGTTGGTCTTTAGAGCTTGGGATTCTTGGTTGCACAAGTATGATATTGTGCACAATCTGTTGAGGCACGCATAGTTGAAGGAGATCCAGGCTGCAGTTTTGATTTACAATAAACTGATACACCATGTTGTTGCTAGGCTTTTGAGTGAAGGTAAGGTTGTTCCTGATAGGACCATTGGGGGTCCTTTTTGCCCATTGGGACAAACAATTCCCGTTTGTTGATTTTCCGGTGTTTGTAAGGTTCCACTTTGTCTTTGGTTTGTAAAAGATTTTTTCATATGTTGGAGTCTTTAGAGTTCACCACTTTAGACAGGGCATTCTTTCTTGGCAATATTTGGCTTGAAGGAACCTGGTCCAGAGATTATCTTCTGATATGAATCTCCACCATCTTTTGGCTGTGAAAGAATTGTTAATGTCCATGATCTTTTAATAACCAACACCTTCTTCTTTGGGAAAATTTATATTCTCCTGGGAGCACCAATGGTAGCTCATTCCCTCCTTTCTTTCTTCCTGAAGAAGTCAGAGAGGTACATTTCAATTTGTTCTATGATGGTCTTAAGAGGAACCAAGGCTGCTAGAAGATATGTAGTCTGAGATTGTAGCACATTGTTGATCATCACATCCTTTCCTCCAAAAGACAATAGCTTTCTCTGCCAAGCTCCAGCTTTGTTGAGCACCTTGGTCGCAAGGTCTGAGAAGTGACTGATTCTCTTCCTTCTAGTGTAGATTGGACACTCTAAGCAAGTGATTGGAAACTTACTTTGTTTGGAGCCGTTCCACTTCCTTATTCTTCTTTTGATTCCTTCATTATTTTTTCTAATCTCTGAAGAATTGAGTGAGGATGTGACTTTTGTCTTTGTTAATCTCTTTTCCAGAGGCATTTTGATAATCTTGAAGAGCCTTCATAATACTCTTCACTAATCTCCTGTCATGAGGTAAAGAGGGATCAAATCATCAACATAACTATGATGGTTTATTCTAGGGCCTTTATTACTCATTGAGAAGCCAATGAATTGGCTGTTCTCATGCAGTTTGTTCAAGACTCTAGATATTACATCAACATCTAATATAAGAGAGGGGGTAAAAGGTCTCTCTATTTTAGTCCTCTTGTTGATTTGAAGAAACCATATCTGGTTCCTTTACTAAGCCCATTTTACCAGTTGTTGTCCAAGAGCGTGTGAATCATTTCATCATCAACTTTTGAGAAGATCAGCTTCCTGAGTACATGGGAGAGAAATTCCCAAGATTGTTAGTTAAATGCCTTGGACATGTCTCATTTAATTACAATGTTGCCATCTGTATTATCATTGTGATCACATGGACTCTTTCTTGAGCAAGAAGTACGTTCTCTGTAATGAGTCTGTTGTTCAAATAGCCAATTGGATTATCTGAAATCAACTTGGGTAGAATGAGGGTCATTGTGAGACGATCTTAGATATAATTTTGTTGGAGAAGTTATACAGATTGATGAGTCTAAGTTGGCTGAGGTCACGGGAGGATTTCACTTCTGGGATTAGCACCATGTTAGTATGAGTAAAGAACTTGGAAAGCCTGGCACCAGTGAGAAATGTTCCAGGTGATATGATAAAGTGACCATTGAAGCCATCTGGTCCTACTGAACTATTAGGGTCCATGACTCCATGGAGAGAATGGTCTGACGAATCTCATGTTCCTCAGGTACTCTGTTAATGGAAATTGTTGTCCTTATCAGTTTCAAAGGAACCACATTGTCAAGAACAGAAAGGTCATTATAACTGGGTGAATGAGTGAATAGACTAGAGAAGTGATCAATAGCGGCCTCTGAGATAACTGGTTACCTTCAACCCAATTCCTCTAAGAGGTTTTTTGATTCTGTGGATTTGAGATATCCTTCTCTTCTCTTTGATACATGGTATTGGAGTCACCCTCCTCAGTCCATGTAATTTTGAGTTTCTGCTTGAGAATAACATCTTGCAGCTTCAACCACTTGGTGTATTCTGCTAGAGCTTGTCTGTTATCATTAGTATGTTATGATACTCATAAGTGAGCTCAAGAGTATTCAACTCACTCTCCTATAACAGCCAATCTAGAGTCCCATGTATTATCTTCTTAACTAGAGAAGAAAGTTATCTGAGTACGAATATACTATTTAAACAGTTTTGGGAAATCAATTTGAGAAGAATGCTAAAAGTATATATTTATACTGTTATTATTTCTCTATGGATTGTTTGATATATCTTACCAGATCTATATTTTGTGATACATTCATTGGATTACAAACAATTTTTCTACTTGACATATTGGCGTTTCTTTGACATTGACAACAAAAAGTATATGTCCTCAGAACCACCTTGAAAACCAAATAAGTTATGGATACTTACTTGCTAATATATTATGGATCCACATTATTTTCTTAGCTTTCTTTCCAGGAAAAGCGGATACGATATGACAATTGTCAAAAATGTCATATTTATTCTCTGCGCTATTTAGTCTATGCTATCATTTCTTTTGCCAGTCTATCACATTGTTTTGTTATAGGCTTGATGTCCCTGAGGGTGGTTTAAAGGCACTTGTACGATTGAGCAATGGTGACATGCGAAAAGCTTTAAACATTTTGCAGGTTCAAACTCCTCATCCTTTTTATCCTCATTTAGATTATGTGTAGATTTCAATTATTATGGTCAGAGATTTCACGTCATGAATCAGTTAAATTCCTTCCTCTTTACAATGTGCGGGTGGAGATCTTGCTCTCTCCTCTTGCTTGAAAACCCACTTCCCACCGCAGTAAGAAAAAAATAAGAAAAGTAAAGTAAAAGAAAAATTGTTTGAGGAGCTGTCAATCTTCATGCTGCAGTTATAATTGAGAGATTTATTGGCTGGAATTCACCAAGCTCACATTGGTTTTATGGAGAACTCTAAGGGCCTAAAGTAACTCATTGTACCCAATTTATTTATGGAAAAGTCAAATCTTATAGTTACTTAGACCCATTGCTTAGACATTTTTCCTTGAGAACTAGCTTGTTATGTTGTGCCTGAGGCTAGTTTTGGATGACTCGTTAGGCCATGGTAGAATCTACAGGGTGACACCTGTAGAGAGCTGATTAGTGTGATTGGCGGTAGGGGTTGAATTTCTCGGGTTGCTTTGCTTGTTCAAGGCCCTTTTAATAAATGTAATTATTTTGATATGGTTTTTTTATCAGTTGTTTCAGTGAGGAGGACATTACTCTCTGTTGATGGTCAGGTGGAGACCATTCTTGGTGAAAAAAAAAAGTTGAACTCATTATATTACTATTATTTTTTATTTTTATTCAAAAAGTTGAACTTATTAGATAGTGTCAGGCATGCATGAAAACTCCGGTACTTAGATTAGCTGCCATTGCATCGTTGAACTAATAATCATATCAGTCTATTTTTGTTGTTTTTTGTTTTTGATCTGTCATAGCTGTGTTCTTGATTGGCATTGATCTACCATTATATACATTGGTGGAGGGGTTTATTTTTCTGGCTAAGAAAAGAAGGAAACCATTGTCGGAAAGCTATAAGGCGCTCATACGCTATTGAAGTCATGCAAGAAAAAAAATTAAGCAACCGTTTAGTTCGTTTATCTTCAGGCAGGTAGACTATTATCCTTTTTAGTATTCGCTGTCATTAACTTTTAGCTTTATGCAGTCAACACACATGGCTTCTCAGCAGATTACAGAAGATGCTGTCTATCTGTGCACCGGAAACCCATTGCCCAAGGACATTGAGCAGATTTCATACTGGCTTCTGAATGAACCCTTTGCTATCAGTTACAAACGTATCTCAATGAATCCTCTTCTCCTGTACTTTGGCCCATTTTATCTATCTATGCTTGTAGTCTATTTTGCTTTCTTACCCCTTTTTTGTACATAATTGTTAATAGGAATATCAGAAATTAAGACACGAAAAGGGTTGGCTTTGGTGGATATCGTGAGAGAAGTAACCATGTAAGTGCACATATTTTTGGATCTTCATGTAACAGTTATTTGGTGCAACTCACCTTTGCTTATCTAAACATCAGGTTTGTCTTCAAGATTAAGATGCCGGCAGATGTTCGAGTTCAGCTGATCAATGAGATGGCTGATATTGAGTATGTATTCCATGTCTTCCTTTTTGACTGTTTATTGTCTTTGCCTTGTGCTGGAGTAGCATTTCTGTTTTGATGCCAGAGAATTGAAGCCTGGCTTACGGTCAATTTTCTCATTTAGTTGTTAAATCATTGACCGATATTATCTACTGGACTTGTGGCTAGATTATTACGCTACATAAGATGAAATCACATATTTCTTTAACCAGCTGATCAACAATTATGTATTCTCTGGCTTCTGAATGGTGCATCGAACATTCTGTAAACCCCTTTTCCCTCTCCCTGCAACAGAAGTGGAATGAAATACCACTTGGCTTCTAGAAAGTGTTATTTGTGTCATAAAAGATGGTCATCAATGGTTCTATCCAGAATTTAATCAAATTTCTATAACAAAATTCAATTGAATTAGCCTTGCCAAAAAATCAAATTGGATTGAATTATGGTCTCTAGGTTTACCTACAGTATGTTTTGTAAGTTATGGATTTTCTGGCTCGCAGGTATAGGTTGACTTTTGGTTGCAATGATAAGTTGCAGCTTGGATCACTGTTAGCTGGTTTTACACGAGCAAGATCCGCACTTGTTGCGGCTGCAAAGTAATCATGTTGGACAACCTGGTCAGCTGAAAAATTTGCAATGTCTTAAGATTCTGCGCTGTGCAAAATATTGGGAATGTAGGTTTTAAAGCTTATTGATGTAGTAGTATTGTAGAAAAGGTCTCCCGAATGTAAAGTGCAATGTTGTTCCAAGTGTTTGCTGTTCTTGCACATTGTAGCTAAATTTTATATACTCTGTTTTGAGGTTTGCTTTTCCATTTAAATTGTACATTCAAGCATTGTGTTATGCTGCCTGAATAATTTGTGCTTTGTTGAGTTGCTAACTTGGCATGGGGACCATGTCCATATTCCATTTTGTTGCTAACCCTACACAGAAAATGACAGTGTTTGAAAGATTTATAAGGTGGAGGAAACAAACAAAACATATGAACAATTCTGGAGATGTACGCCCTCATGCTCTAGGACCAACCATTTGCTCTTGCTGTTGATTTGCATTGGTAAACACGGTGCTGGTATGTACAATGATGAATGGCCATAAGAACAGATTTGCAAAGCCATGGATGGGACAACCTTCTCAAGGAGATCTCTATTTTATATTTATATACTGCTAAGAGCTACAGAAGAATCTATACACTGTGGTGCTTAAATAGCCAAGAGTAACATTCTAGCATGGGGACTTCCCCCTAGACTTTGGCCTTCACAAATCTGGAAGTTTTCAGCACCAGAGGTAGTAATGCTTTCAGTACTACAAAACTGGGCCTTGAGGAGATGTTGATGTGCTCTTGCATTAGCCTGGGATATGGAGATTGTTAGACGTTAGGGGGATTCGTATAACTTCTCTTAATGCTCTGTTAATTGGTTGCCAGATCCAGCACCGAAATGGGGACTCAACTTGCATCATATCAGTCTTGGTTCACACTTCACTTAACACTTTCATTAGACGTCCTAT
Organism: Solanum aculeatissimum; assembly: GCA_038996855.1. Classification (NCBI taxonomy): domain Eukaryota; kingdom Viridiplantae; phylum Streptophyta; class Magnoliopsida; order Solanales; family Solanaceae; genus Solanum; species Solanum aculeatissimum. The sequence goes on along the minus strand of JBCEWC010001520.1, from coordinate 16,476 downwards.
TGGACCAGGTGATCTCAACCTCTAGAGTTTGGGATGAGCCATTGTAGCGTTCATTACTGAGGTTGAAAATATCACTGTGTATGCCTTCATTTACCACTTTATCAATTTGGATAGTTACACTCCCAAGCGTACTCTGAAAAATAGCAACTTACGTATCAACATTGTGTGAACAATTGACTACACGCTTCTCATCCTACATTCCTACTGACAGCTGCAACATGTATATGCAGAGTATTTGTTCTTGGCTTTTTTATATATCTTCTCTTCAGACTATTAGTAGCAGTACAAACAGTAAACCTTATAGCACATTGTAGTTGGAGTTGAATTGGACATTGTATATTTAGCATCAGGTACTCTAAAAATGAAACTAGTTACCTTTCCAAAAGTGGTTCTGCCTTTGCATGAGATCTGCAACTTTTGTCCCTTGGGTGGAACATCAAAAGCCCACGTGAATCCTTCATTCCATTCTGGGGATGTACTGCGATTAACAACCTGATAATTAACTAGACTGTTAATATAGATTGGATAAGAAAAATTAATGACGTATCATGTATGTGTTTTTGGTGCATCACGTAACACAAATTAGTATCTCAGTAAGTGGATCAAATTACATATAACTTCTGGAGTTCCCTAGAAATGTAATACAGTACTTTCTCGACAACTTTTAGAGTAGGAGGATGAAATTGGAAAAAAGTTGATTAAATTCTTCCTTTATTTTCTGAAACGAACAAAAGTGACAATTGTAAATACGACCAGGGGGAGTAGTTAGGATGTGAAGCTCGGCCATAACAAAGTAAAACATTGGTGAATAATAACAGCCTTTATTTTATCAACAATTACAGTGCTGATTCATTACCTTAGTTTGTCGTGCTGGACCATTGCCGATAGTCAATCGACAAAAAGGATTTGTTCCTCCCATGACATGTCTTAGATTGTCCGCACGCTTAATAGTTACAGTCAAACAACCCGGTAAGCAATGCAGTAGGCTGTCTGCTCTATCATGGAAACCTGGGGGGCAAGTTTTTATCAGCATTTGTAGGATCGGAATGGCTTCAGCTGCAACCATTGCTTGAGATTTTGACACATCAATTGGCATGGTTGACCAGGATTGTTGGAGTAAACACAACGTGGTCAATACTGAATCCTGAACAGCCTCGCTGCCAGATTTCAGTGCTGTCACCAGATGAGGGATACAAAGGGTCCCAGCTTCAGAAATTTGGAGCTTGGGAAAATTGGAGAATATAGTAAAAATGCTCTTCAAGATCTCTTCATTAGCAGTTGCTGTGGCGCACAATTCCTTCTCTAGCGCCGCTGCATGACAATGTATTAGAAATGTTTTAGGTAGCCAAGTAGGGAAAGAAACACTTTTACAACTGTCCATGACTGAACTAGAAGATATGTAAGGATAAGAACGGAACAAAGCACAATTAAGAAGATCTGCACTTTTGTAGCTTGAATTATCTGGACAATTACACTTGGACATTGATGTGTCAAATTCACGAACCAGAGGGATTTAATGCTTCAGTTGAAACGTTAGATGTTGAAGTATAACACGGGAACAAATACAGTGCCTAGAAAACATCATACATCTAGCTGTCTTCATTTACTGGTTTATTTTATCCTGCAGCTTTGCGTTTAGGTCTATTTTTCCTGTTCCCTTTGAGTTTTCCTTTTTGGAACTTCTGCTGTTTTTTGTACTAGTAAAAAGGGTTAGGCAGTGTGAGTCATTGTTAGTTTCACTCTCCAACAATTTCATGAGAGTCCTTGATATCAGAAAGCCAACTTATTATGACCAATCGATCTAGCTTCCTAAGTTACTCTGAGAAGCATTGGCTTTCTTTAAGGGCATGAATGCAACTTTAACTTGTAAAGGACACTTTATCAAAAGATTTAAACGTTTAATATCCCTGCGCAAAATATCAGAACACAGAATTAGGTCTATGGACTCTTTCTGGGTCTCAAGCACTCGCATATTATGTTCTTTTCAAGTAGGTAACAATTGGCTTTCTGTACAATTCTATTTATTATGTTATTATATTTGACACAACTAGTGGCATCTATTTTGACTTTTTTCAAAGAATCATTGACTGAAAAAAGGAAAGAACATTTTATATAATAAGCAACACACCTGTCAAAGATCTGATGAGTTCGTTTGATGCATAATCCTTGAGCGTGTGATTCGAGAACAAAAACCTTATGAGCAGAGCTGCCTGGACTGTAATTTCTGAATTAGGGGATAGAAGCAATTCTTGAACTATTAATATTCCACCTGCTTCTGCGACAGCTTTCCTGTTGGTTCGGCTGTGCATGACAAAATTTTGCAATGCACAAATTGCCACCATTTTCATTTCTTCCGTTGGTTGATCTCCAAGCAAAGTTATCAGTGCTCGACAGGCAGAGACAGAATCACTTGCTCTAGCAAGTCCTTCATGCTGGGAGAGATCACCAAGTGCAAGAGCAGCAAGAAGCCTTCCGGACTGCAATACAGTCTGTGGATCTAGTAAATATTGTGCCAGAGGTGCTATTGCGTACTTAGATACCTTCAATTCCCTTATTCGGACGTTGTTGAATAGAGCTTCAATAAGACCTGCTGCTGCTTCTTCAAACTGGTGAGATCTTAGCAGATCTAGAAGAGCATCTATAGCATCAGCTTCAGCCATCAGTTCACCATTTGATAGATCAGTCTTTTCATGAACTATTAGAGCATTAAGTGCAAGAGTAACAGTGCTTTCAACTGTTGAATACAACATTTTTACAAGAACCACCAGGGGAACCTTGAGGTAATAATCAGCATTAGATTGTATGACATTGCAGAGAATCATAGCTGCTGACTCCCATAATGTATCAGGAGGTAAGGGATCATCCTGAACGATGACCTTTGAAAGCTCAAAAATGCCACCGGCGTCAGCAACTTCCTTTGGCCATCTTAATGAGATATTTTCCAAAGCACTAATTGCTGTCTGTTGCAAATTCAAGATACCAATGCCTGCGAGCTGCACTAGGGGCACTACTGCGTTTTTTGATGTTATATCTTGCTTGAAATGCTCTCGTGTAAGGAGGTGGGACAGCAGTTCGGTGCCAAGCTGCTGGATAGATTGAGCTGGGGATTCAAGAAAGGAAATCAGAGGCTTAATGACTTGGCTGGGAGTAAGTTTTAGAGTGGCAAGGCATTGTGGCTTCTCTAGAATATTTACAAGAGTTTGCAACGCACTGTGCTGTCCCCACAATCCAAAATCTGACCGCTGCAAAACCGTGAAAAGAGGTTCTACGATTTTTGCAGCAGATGGACTTCTTGAAATAGCACTGCTATTTGTCAAGACACGGAAGAGTTCTGCAATTGTGGAGCACAAGGAACTGGATGCAGTGGGGAGTAGCTCAAGACAATTTTCTAATAGTCCTTCTTTCACCATATCCAACTTGCGTGGAGTTCGGTCTTTACCCAGCTTAATAAGTGCGAAAATAGCCGCTTCAATGAGCCGATGGTTTGATCCGGACACCAGATGAACCAGAATACCAACAATCTCATTAGCTGATGCAAGGTCCACCGGATGCTCATCATCTAACAACCTCTCGAAAGCACAAATGGCTGATTCCACTGCTCTTTCCACATCTGATTGCATAAGCAGTACAAGGGGATCTAAACATTCAGAAGCAATAGGCAATGCTCTGATTTCAGGATCACCAAAAAGTACAAAGCATAATTCAGCAGCATCACTTTTCAGTTCCATCGAAGAAGATGATGACAGAATTTTGTATAAACTCTCAAGAAGATTCCCATCTAAATCAGCCATCACTGCTGCTTTTGTATCATTCTCTGAAGTCAACTTGACCAAGGAACTAAGGGCAGCATATTGTTCACTTTCTGGTGCAGTATCAAGCATGTCCGCCAAAGGCTGAACTGCTTGATTTGATGCTTCAGAATTTCTAATGTTCTTATTATCAAAGAGTTCATTTAAAGCCCTAGCAGCACTCAGCCTTGCACTCTTTGACCCCAAACGAAGGACAGCAATCAGTTGAACAGAGCAACTAACTGCAGCTTCATGTTGAATAACAACAGAATTGCTAAATATAATTCTAAGTAGTTCAGAGATAGTTGCCTCAGTCAGGTCTTGAGGGCTCAACGATAGATACTTCGCTAGAGCATGCAGTGCGCCAGCTTCAGCCATGATTGATTTATTTTCATCATTCCCATCAGCAATTTGAGTCAAGACACGAACAGCTAATGGGGGCGCACCTGCTCTATCTGGAAGTGGCTTTAACAGATCTACCAATAAAGGGATGGTCCTGCGTGCAATGGAACCAACTCTCACTTCTTCAATTTCAAATAGGACTTCCAGAGAAACCTGATCTGGGTATCTTACTAATGAAAATTCTTCAGATAGAGCAACAAGATTTGGCATATCTATTTCAATGTGACCAATCAAGCTTATCAGACCGGTGATTGCACCTGAATTTACAACAGTAAGATTTATTCCCTTTTTCCGGTGACATACAAGACTGGCTATTGCCTGAGCAGCAAAAAGTCTGACAATCATGTCATCTGATTTCAGAAGAAGTGCAAGCGAAGGTATAATGCGCACGGTTGTTGGAGAGGATATAATGCTGGGATTCTGGAACAAAATAGCTAATAGCAGTGCACTGATCCACATACCCTCTGCATCTTCTGCCTGCCATGACAAATATCTCTTCAGCACAATGACCAAATATAAACTTTAGCAAATCATGAGAACTGACGTTACTTCCAAAGGACTAAATTGTATAAAGGTGACACTGAAAATAAATGTCCTTTATTGTCCATCTTTTATTCAACCTATTAACTGAAGTTTCAGTGATATCTCTGTTGCCATTACAGTTACACATTCAGAGGTGCTGGGAAAATCTTACCATTTTACCAACTCCAATGGTGTTGTTAAGGCTAGCATACGCCATACACCTAGAGTATATTGACTAACTGCTGCCTTAATGTAATGTGAAAACGAAAAAGGACAGAGAAGCTAATAGAAAGAAGAAGAAAATCTGCACTTCAGATATTCCCGCTCTTATAATGATTCTCAAAACTGGAACTAAAGTAAAAATATATCCAGTACTACTTCCTCTGTACATTTATTAGATGAATGATATGGCAGGGGACTAGAGATAGTGAAATAAATGGATTTTTTTGATGAAGTACGGTATTTCTTAAAGGGCATTAAGGTGATGCAAAGTTACAAAAGAGAAAAAGTAAACAGGATTTCTAACTATGAATAAATGGATAGTTAACTTGTTTAAACATGTTTTACAGCACTGACTGCAGACAGGCAACCAGTTTGTTATCAAAAGCCAACCCACAGAATAACAAACAGGCCTAAAGCTTGAAAATTGAAAGGAAATAATGATTGACACCAATAAACAACTCATTTTTCTTCAGGTGTCACTCTAGTTCTCCTTATGAAGAGGCATTTGCACAGCACAAATTGGCCAAAAAGGTGAAAAGCAAACATCAAGTACACCAAGGATGATATAAAATCTACCTCTGGATTGGAGCCATGTCTAGCAAGCTTGTCAGCAAGGGACTCAAGTCCCCCACCTTCCACTACAGTGGATGTGTTCTTGACATGAAATGATGAAATTATTGAGAGCAACCAAAGGGCAACTGTACCACCCAAAACTCTTGCTGGATCAGGAGCTTCAAATTCATTTTCTTCTCCAGATGGAGTTCTTTCTGTGAAGCCTCTAGGGGTTCTGACGTCAATTTCTACGGAAGAACAAGTGCTGTTTGGTTTCATCATGTCAACTAATGCATATATAAGAGGTTTCAGGTAACCAGATGCATCAAGTGCATCCATTGACTGAAGTTTATGCTCCTTGGCAGCACAAATGCTCAATGCGGTTCCACCAACTCTTACTTCTAGAGTGCAAGAATTAATTATTCTATCAGCCAATGCACCGATAGACCTTGATTTTGATGATAATAGATTACCCAGAAAAACCGGCTGATCTCCGCAAAGCCGTGATAGAATTTCTATTGCCTTATCTTGGACAAGGGAAGATCCCTCACAAAGGCAATGTACAAGAGGCTCTAAACTAGATGGAACTTCAGCAAGTGTAGTACATGAACTGTAGGTGGAATCTGTGTCTTGTTTTGTCCTAGTCAAAAGTGCAATAATGTCTAAAGCATCTGCCGCATCGGTACTATCAACATTCATCACATTTAATGATTCCACCATAGCAAGAATAGCAAATCGACATTGAGCACTTCCATTGAATACATCTTCTACTGGAAAGTGCCTCACTAGCTGGCAAAGGGCACGTGATGCATTTCTCCTACCTTCTGATGATCCTTCTCCTAAAACTCTTGTCAAAGCTGAAACGACATCTTCACGCAGCGCTTCCGCAGCTATCTGTGGATCAGACAACAGCTTGGCTAAAGCAGCAATTGCAGTAGCTGCAGAATCAATGGGTGCTGCTTTGGCCAGCTTGATTAAAGGTTTTACATGCCCTTCAGCAATATGAGGCATATTGTATGTAGATCTTTGTTTTGATCCACGGGATAAAGCATGCAAGACTCGAGAAGACTCTGTTGCAACAGCTGGAGAATTGCTACCCAAAAGTTTCATGCAAGGATTAACCACTTCATCTGTTGCGAGACTATCACAAATATCATGTCGCGTGCTAAATACATCTGCCAGGACAGATGCAGCATATACTTGAGTATTTTCATTTGAGGAATTAAGAACATGGACTAGCGACATTATTCCTTGGTTAGCAGCAGCACCTTTATTCACAAGGTCAGTGTGAGATGCCAAGGTAAGCACATGACCTAACACCTCAGTTACATGGGCCTTTGAGCTTGGTAAATCTCCCAGGAGCAACACTAACAATTGATTAGTGGTAGCTGGATCAGCCGTTGTGATTAGCTTTGTTAAAGCCCTAGCTGACGCTTCTTGCCCCTTTGGTTCACCATTTTTGAGGAGCCACAATAATGCCTGTATAGCTCCAGCACTTTCGACACAGGCACGATTGTCTTCACTATGACAGCAAAGGTTATGAATAATAAGTGCTGCGTCTTCCCTAGCTTTCTGAGAACCCATTTCTAGTAACTGGACCAGTGGTGGAATCCCACCAGCAGCAGTGATTGCCCACTTGCTCTCATCAATTTGCTCAGTTAGAATTGCAAGCATTTCAACAGCATACTCTTGATGCTGTTCACTGGATAAACCCACCAGTGATATCAGTAACTGAATTCCTTCCCTCTTCCCAATTGCTTCCCAAACAGTCATTCCATCACAGCATAAACGTAACAGGGACAGTATTAAATTCTCTAGTGCATTACCAGTTGCCATTGTTGTGAGCCTAGTAAGAGCCTTCTTAGATTCAGATTGTTGGACAAGTTTTGACAGACAAGCATTGCCATATAGGCTTCCCATAGCCTCAAGAAGACGCTCCTGAACCAACTTATTATCCCGTGGCTTTAGGAGCATTGCAAGAATACTCTCAATCTTTGTCGCATCAAATGTTTCTTCTTCTGCTTTGTGTTCAAAGACCTTAAGAGCATATGCAAGTGTTCCAATTATATCAGCCACTGGAGCAGCTAACCTTGGGGACTGCGCAATCTCACCCAGATATAGTAACAGAGGAGACATTCCACCACATATATTGGCTAAAGCTTGTATTGCATGCTGCTGAAGTTTCTCTTTTCCCTCACTTTGCAGTCTTTCTTTAGAAGGAGCAATGACAGCTCCTATAAGTGCTGTGACGCCCTGTGAGTCAACAACAGCTTGCTTTGCTTTGACAGATTTTGAAGTAAGAACCTCTAAAGCCTCAGCTGCACTGGTACGTACAGAAACATCATCTTGCTGAGCTAACAGGCTAAAGAGAGCTTTGATTCCTCCAGAATCAATTACTTTTGGGATGCTATCACTGAATGCCAACATTATACGGGCCAATAAAGAAGCTGCATTTGATTGAGTGGAAGCACTACTAGAAGAAAGAAGCCTAACAATGACGTCCACTCCCCCACCCTCTAGTGTTGTCCTCCAATGTCCATCTTTATCACCACAGAGATTTTTCAAAGCCCCAACAACAAATCCTTCCACTGCTTTGTCTGGCTTCTGTTTTAGATTCAGCTGCTGCCACAAAGTTGGTACGACACCTTCCGTAATGAATATTTTCATGCCAATAGGATCATCTGAAACTCCACTAGATGACACCGCAAAAATTGCTTCTGCAGCTGCTTTCCTTGCTTCAGCTGAATCTGACTTCAAAAGTGAAAGTAGAGGCGGAATACATCCACCTAGAAGCACCTTTAACCGCATGTCTTCATCTCTGCACAATACAGTTAAGGTTGAAGCTACATTGACTTTTGCGAAAAGAGTTGCATTTCTGAGAATTGATATGAACAGTGGCATTGCTTGGCCATGTGAACCAATAAGACGTCGTGCTTCTTTTCTAGCTTTGGCAATGGCTAGAAGACGTGCTGTAGTAAGTTCTTTTTCGTGTGCTGACGATTGATTCAGATGCAGCTGATCAATAAGTTGAGCCACCCGAGGTAGAGTCTTTTCCGAATCATCCATCTCTGCAGTGTCATTGGACTCCCTGAAAGTAAATATGTGACACCTTTGAATTATCTGGATAAATCTTTTTTTAATAGGTTATCTAGATAAACCATATTATGACTCATGAATTCATGAATTAGGATATATAAAACCAAGCAATGTGGAATTGACATTTTCTTTCAGAAATTAACTGAGAGGTCACAATGTTTTGGCTCCTATACATACAAGATGTTCAAAGTTTCTCTACCTTAGGTGTCCTTAAGCACAAGGAAACAAAGATGGATTTAGAAAGCACAGCTACAAGATACTAATATGTTCTATTCCTCAAGCAAAAGTATAGAATATAGGAACTTCTTTTAGAAAAATCTGTAAAATAGTACAAAAATGCAGCTAATGCAGAGTAAAGAGAGGAAGAAACCTGCTCTTCTCACAAGAAGAGGACGATACTTCCTTGTCCCTTAATTCAAGGGAAGAAACATCTGACATTGGCATATTTCCTTGTCCCTTAATTCAAGGGAAGAAACGTCTGACATTGGCAACAAGCCTCCACTTTGACACTATTGTGGCTTCCTACAGAACGTAATTATCTTGTGTTAACGAGGCATTCTGGTTAGCTTGGTTACTATATGCACAAATAACAAGTAGTAAAAATTCAAGAAATAATAGAAAAGTATGGATGCATTTTTCTTCGTAGTCCATGAGAAACATAAGCAGAAGAGCAATAGCAAAAGGGAGAAGGAAGAAGAATATCACAAAACTGAAACAAGGTTCACAATTTTGCTTACCCCCAATGAATTTTCACAGTCTTTAAACCATTAAAATCCACAGGATACTTGCCAACTCCCACCGGCAACATGTAGTGGCGAAACCACATTATAATTAGGGGGTTCATCCGAACCCGTTTGGCGAAAAATTAATCTATTTATATATGGTAAAAATGATTTTTTATGTATATATAAGAGATATCGAACACCCTTCGATTAGTTCGTGTGTCTACCTTTTAAAAATTTTAAACCTTTTTGACACGAAAATACTGGCTCCACCAGTGACAACATGTACTATATACATAATAACACTATCCACCAAGACTAGTACAGATGGGTCTCTTAATTTCTGACCCACTTCATTGAACACTAGGCCACACTTAGGTGCTTAAAATCTCATTTTTCTTATTTATGCATACAAATTTTTTTAAATTTCCCACATAGTCCAGTTAATCACGAAAAAAACATTTCACTGACATAATATTCATGAAATTTACTTAACAACACGCTTAAATTGCCATTGCACAGAACGTTAAATAAGAAAGAATTTTGCATAATTACCTTGCCTGCAAAATTCAGCTCCTCCTGCGAAGTGCATATAAATAACATGTACGTTCATAATATACGTGTAGAGGTGTGTATATATCTTTTTACATATATGTATATTATTATACGAGATTTGAAGCAATGGTACAAGAACCCCCCAAAAAAGAAGGATCAAAAGGAATTCATCCCCATAAACGCAAATACACATGCAGGTAATGACATTAATGTTTAAATGTAACTATATAAATTTATTATATGGTGGATTGAATGTGAAGAAGAATCTGCAATCTCGAAATGATCATTCACTTGAAAATATACAATTGTCCTTAAGAAATGAAATTGAAAAAAATAAATATTGAAGCGAGAAAAAGGGGACCCAAAAAGTACCTTGGGGAATTGTAGAGTTGAAGAGGAGAAGAAGATGGACAATGGAGTGAGAAGAGAGAGAAAGAAACAGAGAGAAAACAGGAAAGAGAAAGAGAGACTTTGAATTCTGTTTTCCTTTTTCTATCCGTGTCTCTTTCATTTTTCATGCGTTGCTTTATTTACGGCTATATTTCCCCCCCTTTATTTTTCATTTACACAAGCAATTATGTCTACCTAGTACTTCATATTTTATTTAGTATATGAAAAATTTAATCAACAAATACAGAGTTCGTAGGATTATTAAATTTATTTCACTAGTTAATTGGTGTAATTATATATATATAAATATAAATTATATCGAAATAGTCACAGTCTAAAGTCATACTTTGTTATAGATTTTGTTCCAATACTTTCTGGAGAAACCTTCAAAGAATTTTCATAGAAACTTTTTAAGTGTTTTGGAGAAAAGAGAAGGAGAATAAATAAAAAAAGTAACATAATTTTTCTGTTTTGAAAGTTCTTTTATAATTCTAAAGAGACACAATTTTTCAGATAGTAATGCCTTTTTTTTATTAATAAATAAATTAACATAACAAATATATATTATTTAAATATTAATATAGATATGGGTTGACCCACATGGGTGACCCAATCCAATTTTTTTCATCTCCCACTCACACATAGTGGACCAACTCTCATTCCTATTCTGTAACTTTCATACGTTACGACTAAACTGTGTGACCAGTGCATATTTCGAGAGCTTCGTTGCTATACATCTATTAGGAATATACAACATTTCAATCAATGAAACTTAGAGTAGATTATAGTATGTAGTACCCTAAATCATTTATCACATTCATATCTCACATTATCTCTTTTCCTTAATTTTGAGTTCATCATTATATACTTGTCTCATAGACAAACATAAAGAACATTAACGAACATAATTGATGTGATAATATCCAATGATCTTCCTCATCTCATGAATCTCTCAATCTCAACGTGATATGCTTTTTTAGAAATATTTCGCCAGATTGAATCAAACATGATCTATTAGCAACAAACTAAGATAACAAACACCAAATTGAATCTCAAGAAGCTAATTGAAGTCATGAGGGTATAATATGAAAATTACTTATAATTTTCAGGGCTTCACACGATAGCAAGTAGAGACTAAACTTGTATCACCCTTATGGGTCACTTTATACATACATGGTATGAAACATGTATCACAGTACTGACTCCTTTCTCGGGGAGCGTATGTTCTTTATTAATTAAATACTGTGCAGATAATAAGACAAACAACTCATGTCTAACTTTGAGTTCACAAATCTACTCATTATTTATTCCTCAGAACTTATAACTGACATTAAAACATGTTAAATCATTTCAATCACACAAGATTAAATACAAACTAACATACAATATTCTGATTATAAATTTTAGCTCTCTATTATCATCTCGTTTGACAATAATTAGTTTATAATTGTCTCATCTCTACTTGTTACTTAGACAATAGAGGTGATTGTCTGTGTGAATAGGCCAATCTTTTTATCTGTTTGACATACTTTTTATCCTGAGAATTTTATGTACACTACATAAAAAAAAATGTATATGAACCAACAAAAATGAAAAATTAAGCATTAAAACATCATTAAGTTCAATAATGTGAATTTTCATGAACATGTTTGGGAAAAATAAAAAATATAAATACATCAGCATCTACGTAAACCCAATGACTTCACATGTCTTTCATAAGCATCTCATGCTATGTGTTTAGTTAAGGGATTTTCTACCATTTGATGTGCAGATATGTATTTTATGTTCACTTCCTTTTATGCTACCATATCTCTTACAAAATTATACTTTACGTCAATATATTTCGTCTTCCCATGGTACATTGAATCTTTCGTGTAGGCTATTGCAGCCTGACTATCACAATTGATTGCGACAGACTCAACAACATTGTTATATACACCCAAGTGAATCAAAAAACGCTTAAGTCAAATAACTTCTTGCATAACAGATAAAAGTGCAATGAATTCAACTTCCATGGTGGACAAGGCTATGCATGACTGCTTCTTGCCACTCCATGATATGACGTCATTATAAAACAAAAATGCATATCTAGATATGGATTTTCTTTCATCTAAATATTCTCCCCAATCAACATTCGTGTAGCCTTTGAGTTGCAGATCTTTTCCTTAATAACATAAGGAATAATTGATTGTGCCTTTAAGATATCTTAATATCCTTTTAACTACTTTCCAATGTTATGGTCCTGTATTGGATTGATATTTGCTAACTAACCCAACAACATAATAAATATCTGGCCTAGCACACATCATAACATACACGAGGCTTTTGACTGCATTAACATAAGAAGCTTTTTTCATTTGTTCATTTTTATATGGATTCTTAGGACACATCATTCAGTTCAAAACTTCACTTTTAGAAACTGGAGTGTTTATTAGTTTACAATCTAGCTTATTAAAACGTTCAAGAACTTTCGTAATGTATGGTTCTTGTGAAAGAGATAACAGTCTCTTTAAACGATCTCTTGTAATCTTAAATCCAAGAATATATGTTGCTTCACCCATATATTTCATCTCAAAAGTGGACGATAGCCATTCTTTTATTTCTTTTACAAGATCAATGTCACTTGCAACTATTAGTATATCATCTACATACAATGATAAGATTGCAAATTTATCTTTAGATCTTTTAATATACACACAATGATCTTCATGAATCATAACAAATCTATACGATATGATCTCATCATGAAAACGTAAGTACCATCATCTAGAAGATTATTTAAGGCCATAAACGGCCTTTGAAGTTGACATACTTTGTTTTCTTCACTTTTTTTTACAAAACCTACTGGTTGTTTCATATAGATTTCTTTATCTAGTTTTCCATTGAGAAATGCAGTTTTCACATCCATTTGATGTAATTCAAGATCCAACATAGCCATTATAGACAAAATTAATCTTATTGAAGTAAAACGTACAATAGGTGAAAAGTTTCTTTATAATCGATTCCTTCATGTTGTGTGTACCCCATAGCTACTAGACGAGCTTTGAATCTTTCAATACTATCATCTGCCTTACACTTGATTTTCAGAACCCATTTATTTTCAATAGCTTTTCGGTCTATAGGTAAATAAATCAATTTCCACACTTGGTTAGATTTCATTAACTCTATTTCCTCCATTGTTTTTAGTCATTTTTATTTAGCAGGACATGTAAGAGCCTCATTTATATTTTTTGGCTCTTCATCATTTGGAGTAACTATAAATGCTTTCTCTTCGATCTCAAATCGACGACGACGAATTTGTAGATGACTTGTTCATTGAGGTTGAGATTGACAAATTGATTTATCAATTGGTAAGTTACTCCCACTCGGACCAACAATAGCATTATGATTTGATGCATGTGGTGTATCTGTGAAAATAGAAACTAATCCATTATCATTAAAATAACTCCCACTCAAATCCATTTGATCTTCGACAACAAAAATAATTTGATCCGTAATTTCATAAAGAGATAAGTCATGACCTATCTCTCCCTGCTTAAGAAAATCATTCTATATGAATATGACATTACGTGACTCAATTTCAGTTACAGTGCTACTATTTTGTTCACCTATGAACACATAACCCTTACATTGTTCAGAGTATTTTATGAAGATACATTTTCTTCCCTTTGGACCTAATTTTCCTTATTGGGAAGAAGGATTATGAATAAAAACAACACAACCTCAAGGCTTTAAAATGCTTAAAACGGACTTTCGTTTAGTCCATCATTCATATGACATAGTCGTAACTGATTTTAAAGGGACACACTTAAGTACAAATGCAGCAGTGAACAAAGCATCATCCTAATAGGTGATTGACTATTTTGCTTGTGCCATCATCGACCTAACCATTTCTAACAAGATTATATTTTGTTGTTCCGCAACTCCATTTTGTTGTGAAGTATAAGGAGTAGTTAATTGTCTTTGAATTTCTTTTTCATAACATAATCGTTTAAACTCATCATACAAATACTCTCTTCCTTGATTGGTTCTTAGAGATTTTATTTTTCTATCCAATTGATTCTCAACTAAATTCACAAACTTAATGATGCTACTCAAAGCTTCAGATTTGTGAGAAATCAAGTATACATAATCAAATCGAGTAAAATCATCAATAAAAGTGATGACATAAATAGCACCATGTCTTGACCTTACATTCATTGAACCACAAATGTCAAAATAAATTAATTGCAATGAAATATCAACTCTAGTGCCTTTCCTAAATGATTTTCTAGCCATTTTTTCGGCTAGGCAAGATTCACAAGTAAACAATTCTATTTTATCTATTGTGCCAAGCAAACCTTCTTTGGCTAAGCGGTTCATTCTTTGCTGATCAATATGGCCAAGCCTCGCATGTCATACATTTACATCATTCTCATAGTTAGAAGACGTAAATAAGGAAAAACTAATATTATTATTACTGGGACTTTGACAAACATCCAATAGAAAGAACCGATCATAAAAATAACCAGTTCTATATTTTATCTTACCCAAATACATATTCATACCATGTTCATGAAAGAAAAAATTAAAATCTATTTTAATCAACATTCGGACAAAGACTAGATTACGACGAATCGATGGGACAAAATAATACATCATGTAGAAACAAAGATCGGCAACCTCGCATTTCAAGTTTGCAGGTACCAATCCCTTTGACATCCTCTTTGAAGTTATTTCCTAAATACACCCATTTAGATCCTCTTGGGATTCGTCGATAATCTACAAAAGAATCTCTTTATGTCGTTATATGTTGAGTGTCTCCCGAATCTACAATTCACATAGGAAGTGATTCAGTTAAAAGAGCAGAACAAGAAACATTTACATCACTATATAAATTATTCATAAGGTCATATACCTTTCAGGCTTAGGATAATCACAAACAAAGTGTCCCTTGTTCTTATAGTTATAGCACTTAAGTTTAGCCATAGAAATATTTTTCTCTTGAGCAGGAATATTTTTTTCTCCTTGTTGACTAATCTTAGGCTTCTTTGAGACTTTCATATGTTGGAGAGTATAACCATTTTCGAAAAGTGTCACAGACACATTTAGAGCTTTAAGAGTTTCTTGATCATCCAGGACATACTTGGTTTTACAGTTATCATCGTTAAGCTTATCATTTTTGTTAAGCTTGACAATAATGTTATGTGCAACAGTTGGCATACTGATTTAAACAAGCACAAAATAAAATGAGACAACTATACACATTGTTTTAGCCTAAATTCATACACATAATAATTCTTTAAAATAATTAACTATGTCAATATTCATTTCATATTAGGTTCAAATTCGAAAGTTCACTAAATTCTCAATCATCATTCGAATTCTAAAATGTCATAAATCTAACACAATCAATCATCTAAGAATCACTTATCTTAAATCACATAAATTCAAGATTAAATATGCATAAATTCTATAATATATACAGAAACACTTAATAATAATTAACATATAAATTCACATAAATCATGTCACATATAAACAATCATTATACAAATACCATACACATGATCACTGTAATATCTCTTTGTGAACAAAAATAGATAAAAGGACAAATTTCATATATATACAATAAAAAAGTTTGTTTACATAAAATGTAGTCTACTTTTCATTAACATAAAAAAATAGCCCAAGAAGGTCATGGACTCAACACAAAACAAATCAAATCAACCCAAGGTCATTTTTGCTCAAAATCAATCCAAATCCAAAAAAATTACCCTTTTTCGTAGCATTTTTTTTTAAAAAAAACTTATTTTGTTTTTATTTTGCTGTGGCTTATATATAAAAAAAGATTTAAAAAAAAAGAAGACTTTTTCATGTATTTTTTGGGTAGCATTTTTTTTTCGAAAAAACTTATTTTATTTTTATTTTGTTACGGCTTTTTACATATATATAATGAAAAATTTTCAAATATTTTATTTTTCATGTATCGATTCTGTATACATGTGTATAAACGTGTATTAATATTGCATAAACAGTTATGTAATGCATCAACATTGTATAAATTATGTATAATCATGTATCAATATTATATAAATAATATTTAAAGGCTTAACTCATAGACGACCCCTTAAAGTTGTCCTTATAATTCGCTTAGACACCTTAACAAACCTTTGTTCCTATTAGACACTTTAACTTTAATAAATTTATATCTATTAAACACAAAATGACAATCAATCTGAAAAAGT
>JBCEWC010001519.1:0-40530 GCA_038996855.1 Solanum aculeatissimum | reverse complement strand
AAAATTAGACTATATCAGTTTTAATATACTGAAAATATTAAAAAATGTATCAGTAATTAATTGGTTGTTTAATTTTTATAGATATCAGTGAAACTAACTGATAGTTTATAAATGTGTATCATGTATCAGCGAAGAACAAAATACGGGAATTTTAATAATTTTTTTAAATGATAGGGATTAATAGTAATTAAGTTTATAAATGTCGTGTATTTATTTAATTTTTAGTAATTTAAATTACGCGAAATGACAAACATTTAATAATAATAATTATGATTTTGCTTAATTATTAAACGCAACTACAATCTGATTAATTTTGTTAGAATTTGTATAATTCAAACCCTAATTGTATAAATTCAAAATTTGTATATGCTTACCCTAGCTATTTATATACAGTTTGTTGCTACATTTGATTTGTATAAATTATGAAAAAATCATAAATCTATAAACAAAATTTGTATATACTTATCTTGTTTGGATATTGGCACGCAAAATATATAAATGAAAATACCCATAGCAAACGAGACTATAGCTATAGAGCATAATTAAGCAATCCGTAATTAAAGAATATAATTATATTATTTACCTTTGTGATTTATGAAATTTGCTCATTAATTTATTTTCGAAGTAAATTTTTTTTGCATTTTTCCAAGGTCAGCCATTTTGGGAACAACTTCACCCGTAACTAGAGTTGAAAATTTTTATCTGATGAGTATTCTTTTATTAGGTCATTATAAGTTCTTTTTTTATAAATCCAAAAACTTAGAGAAAAATCTTTTAATAAGTATTAGTTAGTCATCTAATAAAAATGATTCCCTAATTTGCTATTATAAATGTAAGAAATTCTTTATATTATCAACATATATAAACTTAAATCCTTTCTGAATGCCTATTTGTGCTAACTGATAGCGTTACTATTAATATACACAAGTTGTATCTTCAATCAAATTTGAACTTGAACTAACTTAGTCTTAAATCTTAAATCTAAGTTGTTATTATAGTTTGTGTAGTTGAGTTTTTTTATTTATTGATTGATTAAATTGTGTAATAGAGTTTGATCTGTAAGATTAAACAATTCACTTCTAACTTCATATCCCACAAGTTGACATTTTCTACATCTCTAAAGTAAGGTCGCATGTGATCTCCTTTAAGATTTTAGATTAAACTCCGAAAAACACGTTTGATCATAAAATTTTGAATAATAAGTAATAGAAGACACAAAGATTGTGCAAGTGTAATACTTATATGAAAAAAGAAATTACAGCAGAAAGAATGAAATCATAAAAATTAACAAACAACAATCAAACTTCAAGAGGGAGTACAAAATGTCAAGAATGAATTTTTATAAGCAAAAGATCATAATTTAATATCTCTATACTTTTTGCCCTTTCAAGAAAGTGCCCCCATCAAGAAAACACCACAAATCAAACCAAGAATTCCAACATTAATCCTCTTAGCATCATTTGGAGTACTACCTGCTGGTGATGGCTCTTTAGCTGTTGTATTATCAGTACTTGTACCTTTCTTGGTTGTGTCACCAGCAGGGGCAGGTGCATTATCAGTAGATGGAGCTTTAGCATCAGTAAATGCTAAAGGCACTAAAACTTTGTCTAATTGGTAAACAGCCAATGGGGGGTCTTTTCTTATAGCATTATAAATATTTGTTTCCACAGCACCAGATGAGACATTCACTTGATTGTTCTGTCCAGTGAAGTTAAGTCCAAAAGACTCACCTTTTGGCCCTGTTGCTTGTGTCCTAACAGGGTTGCTTACTGTTTGTAAGTCCTCAAATGTGTAGAATTTTGGGATGACATGGTACAGAATGAGTTGTACTTTTTGTTGGTCATTAAGTCTGTTGAGTGTGCCACTTGGGAGGTTGTTAAAGGCATTGTCTGATGGGGCAAAAACTGTCATGCCTTGGTTGGAATTGTTGACTTGGTTGTTGATCTGGTTTCCAACTTGTGTGTCATTGAGGAATTTGATGAATGTGTTGTATTGTCCTGGTTTCTTGAGGATTTCAAAGATGTCAATTGGTCCTGAGGGTGCTGGTGCTGGTGCTGTTGGAGATTGAGCTTGAGTAATTTGAGGAAAAAGAATGAAGAAAAGTGGGATTATAGATAGAAGAATGAGAGGAAAAGTTCTTTGATGAGCCATTGTTGGAAGAGAAATGTGAGATGGAGAGAAAGGGGATTGGTGATTTGATGTGTGGAGTAGTAGAGAGGATTGTGTGTAATTTATGGGATAAGCTTTGAGGCTAATCCTTAGTGGAATGAGCTGGCTATGGACAAATATTATTTGAGAAAGAGAAAATATAACAACCAATGAAAAGAATTAGAAGAATAAAATATATGAGTAGTTAAGAACCCCCAAAACACACTTTGTTATTCCATCAATAATGTTAACTTAGTGTCCATCCGATCTAACTCAACGTCAAAAGTTAGATTCATAAAATGAACATTATCCACATTCCTTTAACTAGTGTGGGACAATTTAACACTTTCTCACACCTCAAATTGGAGTCTAGAGCGTGGTTAACAAGTAATGTGTGATACTCTAAAACCTCTCAGCACGTCTAGATTGGACAACGAAGGTGTCAATAGAATAACATGTGAGTTCAAGTGATGGATTTGGCTCCAATATCACGAAAAGAAAATGAAATTTCAACCTAACTCAACCTCAAAAGTTAGTTCATGAGATACGAATTGTCTAGTTGACCAATGTTGAGGACACTTTAATAGCTAATAGTAGTAGTTAAAGGGTACTAATCACTCTTTGTCAACTGATTATTACAAACCTCTTGGAATTAACTCTGTAATGCACTAGAAGATCATCTTGCTTGACTTTAATAGAAAAAAAAATTAATTAAAAAAATAGAGCAGGCAAGAGCTGAAAAGGAACCAGATCCAATTAACCAAAGTGGCAATACCAACTACATAGCTGAAATACAAATTTAATATAAGAAAAAACATATTAATAATGGCATTTGACAGAGTGGCATAACATGGCTTACAACATAGGTGTTAAAACTTACATGGTTTCAACTAAGAAACAGAGCTACTTATCTTGTCATTCTTTAAAGTTATGATTAGGTAGGTCCAAATATACATGTATTCTTTGTGGAATGTCTTTATAACTTTGATCATTTAACAGTTAAGAACTTGTAACACTTTTGGAATTTCCAGTATGGCTCCCACTTAGAAATACTTTTACAAGACAAGTTGCCTTCTTGGGGCCAGCCACAGTCATTTTCTTTGTGAACATAATGCATTTTGTTTACTTTAATTTGAAACAGATTTTGTTACTCCCATATTGTAATAGCAATGCCAAAGACAGAATTAAAAAAACACGTTCAACAATTTAAGTTCATAGAATTTATTGTGTGTCCTAAAGGAATTTAATCCCCTCACTGTATTCGAGGTTTGTAGATTATTTCCTCCCAGGATAAAACAGATTAACAATTACAGAGTAGTGGTACCTCAAACTCAGTAATTTTCAACGAACTCAAGAACCAGCAATGGTTTCACACACAAACTCGAATTTTGTAAGAAAACTATATGCAGAAGAAGAGAAAAATTTCAATATTTGAAAACACAAAACGAGTCTCCATATATAGGGAGTATTGGGTACGACTCTGCTTGTTCAGAACAGACTCATCTGTTCAGAACAGGCATGGTGTCGTTTGGGAACGATTGTGTCTGTTCTAATTTTAATTTATGCGCGAAAATTAAAAGTTTGTTAAACTAACTAACTTCGCGTATTAACTTAATTAAATAATTCATAAATTAATAAATAATTTATAAATTAATTAATTAATAATTCACAAATAAACAAACAAATATCAGAAAAAGAAAAATTTTGAGATTGATTAAATAAATTTTGTCCAAAAAATTTATCAATCAAATCATTTGCTGAAGTCGAGCGACGATGACGGCACGAGGTGATCCCCTTTACTGGACTCTTTAAGAGTTGGATGAAGTATTTCCTAATATAAGGACAACACTTTTCCTCTATTTTACCGATGAGGGATAAAATGACTCTTCATTTCTCTTTACTTGGTTCTCTCCACATTTTCCTTTTGTATTCCATTTTCATTTTCCAATTCACACTTATCACTAAACCCAACAGATTTTTCTCTAGGTGCATTGCTTGACAGAAGTTAAATATTAAATGCATGCTCTATTTAATAACTTAAAGTTTTAGATAAAATAATCACACACTTCAATATGTTATTATAAAAATCATACAAAGGTCCTGAGTTCAAGTATCACAGTCACTTGTTTTTAAAAAAATTACATGTTTAGTCCATAAAATGATTACACATTTCAACATTAAATTTCCGAGCTCATGGTCAATTCCTTCCCGTTCCAAAGTTGAGACATGTAGTCCTACCTCTTGCAATATAATTTGTTTGAAAAAGTCACGACTATGTTATTGTTTTTAAAGAACTTGACTATTCTCTCATTCTATTTTTTGTGCGTATATATTTAAAAGAAATAGTAGCTCATATTTTAAATAACCATCACTCCCGTATGTTAAAAAATTTATTATTTTAATAGTGATGAATTTCATGTGTTTTAACTACGATCTATCAGAAAGAGGTACGATCCATCCTACCCTACCACTTATAGGCGGTCATGGTATTTTGGAACTTGAGGGCTGAGAGTTGGGCCTTGTTTTGTCCTTTGGCCCATAACATTAAACTATGTATATTTAAGGATTGATAAGCCAATTTTGTTGATCTCTCACAAGTCATGGCCTAAATGAGTGGACTCTTTTATTTTAGATACTTATGACCCAAGATTGAACCTTATTATATTATATATAATTTATTTATTTAATATAGGTATTTACAATTTTTTAAAGTTCAATAACATTATTTCTCATTTTTTTTGTACAAAAAATATTGTTTATACCTTTATGAAAATTTTGTTACATTAAATTAAAAAAAATAAAATGAAAACACATAATTTTTAAAGAAGTAAAAAATTGATAATGAAGGATATAATAGGTATTGTAAAGATTTGATTAGGATAAAGAAGGAGTTTGATTATTTCCGCAGTTGAGGGAAGAGTTTGATTTAGAAAACAAAGTTTGGGGTGAAAATAATTTTAATTTCACCCTATATTTAACTGTTAATTTGACCAAATTGAGATGTCAATTTGACTTTTAATTGATTTTAGCTTTAAATATTTACCAAATACTCTCTTCATTCGAATTTATGTGTCAAATTTTGACTTGACATATCTATTAAGAAAATAATTACCGTTATATTGAGTTTATCATTTTATCCTAACTAATTGGTAGGATCCTAAACATATTTTGTCACTATATTTTTCAAAGTCATTAACTCAATACTAAGATTTTTTGGGTGTAATAGAAAAAAATTAAATTGTCCTACTTTGATTTGTCAAAAATGACAAATAAAAATATAAATCAAATTAGAAAAATATTTGATAAATAAATCCAAACGAAGAAAGTACATAAATATGTCAAAAACAATCCTATATTAATTTGATCAACTTACAAACGTATCCAAATATGCGTCTAGTCATCATAACCATATCAATATAATGCCAAAAAGAAGGCATAAGCGACCCCCTATACTTGTATGTATTTTCCGCTTACACACCTCAACAAGAGTATCTTCCTATTAAACACTTGCTCCCTTCAAGAAGCCAGCCTATCAGACATACCAAGCTGACTTGGCACTTAACGTGAGCAACACTTTTTGTGAACGCATGACATTAGAGAAATAAATGTTGATGTGTATTTTATAACGGTAATTTTTTTTATCCAAGTGCCTTTATTAAACCCTAGTTTCTTCTTCCCCCTTTTTAATTTCTCATCTACTTCACTTTCTTCTCCTTATTTCACCATTGCTATCAGTGGAGATAAAATTTTGCCCATTTTTTTAAATCTAGTTGCCTTTATTAAATTATTCTTTCGTCTTCTCCACAATAAAGTTTTGTCATTACTACTAGTAGAGATAAATAAAATTCTTCTTTCGTCTTTTCCACAATAAAATTTCGCCATTACTACCGGGGGAGATCAATGTGAATTTGTCAACTTCATCTTTTTCAAATGCAACTGTGTTCTGTCGATATGGGGTCAGTGTTATATTGAAAACCTCATGGACACAACTTACTTTACATGATTGAGTGACAAAAACGTCCTAACTTTCTCGAGTCAGTCCTAAAAAACTACAACATTGATCGACATAAGAAGAAAACATGAAGTATATTGATCGGCTTTTTTGAATTGACCATCTATTGAGTGAGAATCAACTAAAATACTAGAGAAATTTCTAGGGTTTCTTTTTTTGGTATTTTGATCGAAGAGATATTTTAAAAAATGGCTGGCGAATTTTCTTTTTCAATGCTAGTACTAGTATGTGATGTGTTATTCCACATAGGATTAGTTTTCCACGTGGAATTTATTTAATGTCACACGCTCTACTTGTTGCTCACGTTAAGTGCCAAGTCAGCCAAATATGTCTCATAGATAAGTTTCTTGAAGAGAACATGTATTTAATAGAAAGATAACCTTGTTAAGATGTCTAAGCAGAAAATATATATAAATATAAGAGACCACTTATGCTTTTTGCCCAAAAAGAATCTTGGCCAACGCCCATAGATAAAACTTAATGCATACCTCTCTTAGGAGTTGTTTTGTATGGATATGACACATAGAGCTATATTATAGATTTAGCTATCTCATCTTATATAAAAAATAACTTATTCATAATTTCATATTATGTTACAAATAATGAATAAATGATTTCAAAATTAACTATTACCTCTAATCAAATATAAAGTAAAATAATTTTATATTTTATCGCTTAGCTCTTCCATCAAAACCACCCCATAGTGTTTCTAAACTATGGATCAAGTTTGCTATGAATCGTAAGGAAAAGAACAAAGACAAGTCAACTAAAACGACACAAATGACTCCAAGTGTTCGTTACCAAAATATACACTTTTAAAAAAACTTATAATCCAAGGAAAAAAGAAGAGAAAAAGATTGCCACAAACACCTAACGGGTCATTTGATTGGGAATAAGTTATCCAAAAATTAAATCTTTATAATAAGCTATCTCATATAAAAAATAATTTATCGTATCATTAATATATAAATAATGAGATAAATAATTTTATACGCAGAATAAAATAGTTCTATATTTTATTTTATCTTAAAAGCAAAAAACGAAAATGAAAGTGCCAAGTGTCATACGATCTAGACGCTTCTATCAAGACCAATCAACGTCAAAGTTATTGCCACGTCAGATATCGTCCTTAATAAGCAAAGTCCCCCAAACCGTCTCCACAGATGTAACGTGCACATCCCCACATTTTATTCCTCCCTTCCTTCCTTTTTCTCTAACAGATCCCAAAAAGACGAGATCGAATAAAGCATTTCTTCTCTTTTTCCCGATCACCGGAAGTCACATTTCTCTCCTTATACGGCGGAACGCGGCGGCGGTGGTGGATGGCAAGAACCAATAAATATACCTCCCTTAACTTCAACGACATCTACGAGAAGAAAACTGCTTCCAACAACTCTGGGAAACCAAACTCTTCTTCATCGTCGTCGTCGTTCGATAGTAGAAACAAGACTATAATCTCCAACTCTCGTATCCATGGACATATGCTTGTTCTGAGCCGGCCAACTCCCAAGCCAATCTCCATTCCTCAAACCGAGCCTCTCTCGATCCAGCAACAACCTAAGTTACAGAGCCCGTCTGATCGAATCCGAGCTGAATCCGACTCTATATCGCTTCGTCCACAAGGCCGTACTGGGTCCGGATCCACCAGCACGCTCCCTTCCTCTCCTGGAAACCCGACTTCGCCTTTGCAATCGCCTTTGCCAAAGTCGAACCGGTTCGTGCCGCCACATCTTAGACCGGGTTTTATAGGGCGGGAGGAGAAACCGGATGTTGCGAAGGGTGGTCAGGGAGTGAGAGGTAGACCGGAGGTTGGGGCTGGTCATCATCCTCATCAGGGATATCTTGGGTCGTCACCTAATCGGTACGGAGAGAACGATAGGCCGAAATCGGGCGGTGGGTATGAACGAATGAGGAGGGGATTTAGTGAGGCTGATTCTGTGAACTTCGTGAATCGTCCTAGATCTAGCGGGGGTCGGCCCAGCTCCAGTGGATGATGGCATCATGGTATGATTCCTCATCTTGTGATATCTTTCATATTAGTATTTATTGTTGTTGGAAATTTCTTCTAGAAATGTGGAGCAAAATGATCAAACATTTTATTTCTCTTTTGTGTTTACGTCGCTTCATTTTGCCCATTTTTTTTTTAAAGTAGTCCGTTTTGGTGTTCACTTGAATCTTTGAATTATGTTTAAGCTTGTTTCATGAGTGTGATTTTGTTTGTTATGAGCCTTTTTAACCATACCCAGTGCATGCACCTTACCTTACCCCCCTATCCTATCCAGGAGTAATCATTAAGGTTGTTTTCCTTACCAAACATCATAAGAAAAAAGTTTGAGTTGATACTATTTGGAGAAAGCAGTGTTATCAAAATCACTGAAGAGCTCACTTAAAGCGCACATTTAAATAAAGCAAATTGCTTGTTGCTTAAATGCCTTGAAGTGATGCGAGGAAGAAGAAGCGGCACATGTTTTTATTAAAAGTGAGAAAAAACTTGCTTAAGCACTAAGTTTTTTTTTTCTAATTTCTGTAAAATACTCATGTAAGTTTAAGTTTCCCAAATATTTTTCCTCCTCTTCTGCAACTGCTGCACTGTGAAGGACCGGAGGTTAGTTCTTCCTCTCTTTTCTTCTTATGTTCTTGTTTCTCTGCTTTATATGTTTCTGTAGCTAGTTTTTTTTTTTTTTCCAATTTCTGTTAAGTAGCGTGACTCTATTTTTTTTTCAATTTAGCATTTGTTGGGTATGCTCTGTTTGTACCTATGCTCTATTTTTTAAAACTTCTATTTTCTTATTCAATAGCACCAAAAAGGGATCCATCTTATTTTTTTTGACAAGAGAAACCCACAGCCGCTACTCTTTGGGTGCGCACAGGAGAAACCCCCGCTCCTAGGGATCCATCTTATTTGTTTCCCTAAGAATTGAAAGATTTGTTTAATGAATTACCTCAATTGAGTTTTTGATTATTTATCTATGCATATTTAATATTTTTTATTTTTATACTCTATATCACTTTATTTAAAGAATGCGAGCCGTCATAGCTTTTTTTCACTTCTGCTTCTCAAAACACTAGAGGAAAGAGTATATAGGTTTGATTTTTTTTTTTTTTCATTTGATAATATAATATAGGTTTGAGTTGTCATCCGTTACTCATCTTTGAATTAGTCTTTGTTGTTGCCTTTGTTTGGTAAGTAACAGTTAAATACTTGTAAGGCGACGCAACTTAAGTACGCAAATTTAGGCTTTTGTCCTGATCTTAGATGCTTGTTGTACGATTTTGTGAGTTTGACCGTCTATCATGAATTTTTTATAGATGTTTCTTTGTGTTCCCTAAAAAGTATTTGTAGTTAGCAAACAGATCATGTCTCCTAACTCAAACATGCTTTGTTGATTTTGTTCATCTCAAAATGTATTTTTGGTGTTCCATTCCCTGTTTCTGCTTAGAAGGAAACGTTCTACAAAATTTGTGACCTATTTCAAATTTGGCCTACTGGTTTTACCTTGTTCAGATTATATTAAACTTTGAAGATCTGAGTTATTTGTTTTCCCTTTGGATAATTCTGAAAAACCTTTGAAATCTTCTTCTTCTTTTTTTTTTTTAAAATCTTTTTATACGAAAGGACTTGCATAGCTGTAGCGTTGAAGTTCCGTTTTTGTTAGTTGGAACAGGCTTCTGGGTTGAAAAAGTGTGACAAAGAACTTACTCAGTTTCTTGAGAAAACTTTTAGGGCTGTTGTTTGTGCAAATCTTTTTCAGAAAGTGAAGGTATTTTTATTATTATTTTGAAATAAGGTGTTCCGTGCTAAGCTAATTGGAATAAATGAAATCACAAAAGCTGGAACGAACTTTTGAAGTTGAAGAAATATTTAAAAACTATTATTCACCAAAAACCTTCTTCCAATCATGAAACACTCACAAAATCTTAAAAACTGCCACTTTTCCAAATCCATCTTCAACTTCCACCAGCTTTTTCTACAAATATCCAACTGAAATAGACAAAGAGATGGGTCAAAAACTCAAAATAGTATTATTTAAATTTCAGCTTTTAGAAGGCAAGGAAATATAGATGATATATATCATGTTTCATCAATGAGTTGTAGGACACATCCAATGTAAGATGGACCACATTTCTGTTGGCAGTGTGTAAGGTAGACCGATGTTTCTGTTGGCAACTTGTGTATCCAAGTTTATGACGAGTGCCTCTTTGCTGAGTTAAATTACTTTAGTTTTTCTGAACTCTCCACTCAGTCACGGGTAGTAGGGGTGCCTGAATATTCCTCAGATATGTTCTGAATTCATTGAAAGGACATGCTTAAAGTGAGAAGAGGGATGTAAGCTTTTAGAGACCTCGAAAAAGTCTGCCGGAGACCTCTTTGCCATTCAGCACACAGGAAAAGGGTTTGTACTGCAGTTCACATAGAATTTACTTGATTGTGCATTGGGTTAGTCAACCCTGTGATGGAGATCATGTCTTCTTAATTTCCAACATTACTATCAGCCATACCTATTCCCCGGATCCCACTTGTGGGATTCCACTGGGTATGTTGTTGTTGTACTATCAACCATACCTATATAGAGCATGACTTCATGTGAAGTGCAGCTATTATTCATGTATGTTGCATGCAGGTCCAATTATGGAATCTGTTTGTTTATCCAGTGCTTGAGACAAAACACTGGTCTATAAATGTAGAAAATAAGATTTTTTTTTCATAATAAAAATGCTAAGATTTTATTTTCTTTTGTAACTTCTTGAAAGTTTTCTGAATGATGTTTGCACTGATGGTGCCAACAATTGGTGTTGTGCTTCTTCCTGCTATCTTTCACCTTTTTGGGGGGTGGGTGGGTAGCTGTGTTGCAGTTGGTTCATTTTTATTTTTCTTGATAACAGTGCTGGTGTCCGTGTTAGTTTGTGTGCACCTCAATTTTTTTACCAGGTGTGATGCAGTCAGTTCATGTGCATCATCACTATATAGTGTTCATTTAATCTGTTTACATTCTGCAACTGCTAGATGTGTTGCTCTGAGGGCCCAAATCCTTGAGGTTTAGTGACCACAATCTTGCAACTTAAGTTATCATCCATAGGTGATTTTACATGTTATAAGTTGGACCTTGGTAAACATAGTGTGTCGGACATTGTCAAACATAAAGTCTAATGACGGGAGTCCAAATGTATCAGGAACAAAATCTGAGGTAACATAATAGTGAGAAGGCTGTGTTTCTGATCCACATTTTAACTTTGGTTGACAGATGCTGATGGAGCTTAGCTCCTCTTTGCCGATGAGGATGGAGAGGTCTTTTCTGAGGCAAATAGGCTCACAATATCAGTTGCGGATGGATGTCAATGGTTATTGAAGTTGGATTATGACCAGGTTGCTCCTTTCGTCTGTAGTAATCCCAGTAACCAAATACGTTCAAGGATCAAAGCTTCAATCAAATTGTTTCTTTCATTTCTCGCCTTCTAATTTTCTTTGCTTTCGCGTCTACCTTCTACTCTCTCAGGGAGAGAGAAGGCTTAGATGAAATTTAGTGTATTGTATGTTTTACTCAACGTATTATACCATAAATCGGTGTATTCTGATGGTTTGCTACCACCTTCACCATATTGTACTTTCAGACTATCTGTATCACAGTGCATATGTATTTGTTTCTGCTTTCAGGGCTTCTCTCCTTCTCCACTTAATGCTGTTACCTGTTAACTAATTCTGCTCTCTCTGAAATGTACAACCAACAAGGCTATGACATGTGATAATTCTAAGCATTACATAACCCTTCATTTTAATTTCTTTGTATTATTGTTATTGGTCGCTTAAAAATGACTTTTTTTTTAAGATTCATTAATTTAGTTTTTCGCATGTTTTGAATCAAAAGATTGATGGGTATTTTGACATAATTTGTAAAAATTTCATGTTAAATCAAAATTAAATAAATAATTGTGATAATGAGAATTTTTTAGTGGTGTATGTGTCATATATTACAATAAATTGTAATTGGAAAATAAAATGAATGAATAATTCATTCTTCTTGTGGTGTGGATATCTTGCTTGCTATAATAAAATTCAAACTCAATGCAGCATAATCTACACCGATCTAACAATGATACTTTTGACTTGTCCTACAACGTTATTCAATTCAAACAATTCTAGATTAGTTAAAGTGTCAAAACCGCTAAAAAAGAACATTTTTCTTCAACATAAATTTTTCTTTTGTATAGCGAAATAGTTGAAGATTTAGAATATTTTCTTGACTCAATCACTCTTTCTCTACATTAACCTCACTACACACTAAAATATTTATCTACACTTATAATCGTTTTTACATATTTTTCACAAAAGTAAGAAATACTACTATTTATCATAAGGATTTTTTTCTTGCAATGAATAAAAAGAATACAAACAATAATATAGATAAATTAATAAAAAAAATTATACCTCAGAGATTACATAAATTATAAGCCATAATGAAAGAAAATATCTTAAAAATTACATAGATTACACCAAAATAACCATATTCTTGTTAGTCACTAAAATAATATATTTGAATATTAAAACTAATAATTATATTCCAACACTTTTTTTTTTCAAATGGGCCAAGTATATAAATCTGATTTTTTGAATAATGAATAACTAAACTCGAACCAATTTGTTGTGCGATTACAATCGCCTTTGCCAATCGTACTAAATCCTCTGAACCCGTCGGTTTCGCCGGAATTCGCTAGCCGGAGGAGATACCGGTGCCGGATTCCGCTAAGGGTGGTCAGTGAGTTCGAGGTAGACCGGAAATAACATGCAGAGTCTCCTCTATCGCACTGAATCTATTAAATCCAAGTCCATAGCTCATTGTTGCCTCAGCTTCACCCGCTCATTCTCCTCAACTTCTCCTCTCCATTCCTCATCTCTCTGCAACCTCTTAAAGGGTCGGATTTCCCATAGTCACCTTCAACAAATTCATGCTCGGGTTTTCCGTATTGGTGTTCACCAGGATAACCTCATAGCTACTCGCCTTATTGGTCAGTATCCATCAAAATATTCCTTTCGTATACTTTATCAAATAAAAATACCCAACATTTTCCCCTTTAATGCTATGATTAGGGTACTAAGTGAAGACGGAATTTTTGCTGATGCATTCTTGGTATTTAACAAGTTGAGATATCAGTCCATTTTGCCTAATGAATTGACCTTTTCTTTTCTTCTTAAAGCTTGTTCTCGTTCTGGGAATTCATATTTTGTTCAACAGCTTCATACCCTTGTTGTGAAATCGGGTTTCGGTGAGGACCCATCTCTCTGTATTGGGTTGTTAAGTGTTTATGCTAGGGGTTTGAAAGAATTACATTCTGCGCGTAAGGTGTTTGATGAAATGCCTGAGAAGGATGTTGTTTGTTGGACTTGTTTGATTTCTGGGTATGCCAAGTTCGGTTTATCTGAGGAACCTTTGGGTTTATTTTTATCTATGGTAAAGAAGAGTTTGATCCCGGAAAATGATACTATGATTAATGTTTTATCTGCATGTTCAAAACTTGATATGTCAAGTGTTGAGAAATGGATTGGGATTTTTTGGAACTTAATGCAGCAGTCTGATTTGGGATGTTCTGGATGTGACTCAGTTAGTACTGCTCTTGTTTACTTATATGGAAAGTCGGGAAAGGTTGATAAGAGTAGGGAAATATTTGAACAGATTTCTGGTGATGGGAAGAGAAGTGTGCTTCCTTGGAATGCCATGATAGGCGCGTATGTTCAGAATGGCAGTGCTCTGGATGGTTTATGTGTTTTCCGGTTAATGATGGAGCTCAATTGTTGTTGCCCCAATCATGTGACAATGGTTAGTGTGCTCTCAGCTTGTGCGCAAGTTGGTGATTTGTACCTTGGTATGTGGGTTCACGAGTACATGAAAGGTAGTAGGCAAAAAAGCTTTTTACTTTCAAATGCAAATCTTGCAACTGCTTTGATAGATATGTACTCTAAATGTGGGAGTTTAGAGAGAGCAGGAGATGTTTTTGACCAATTGGTTGTAAAAGATGTTGTTTCATTTAATGCTATGATCATGGGTCTCGCAGTAAATGGTAAAGGTAAGGGGGCATTAAAACTTTTCTCACAAATGCTAGAGCTCAATTTGCGTCCAAATGCTGGGACATTCCTTGGTTTACTATGTGCCTGCAGTCACGCAGGGTTGACAGAAGAAGGCCGTCAAATATTTAAGGAAATGAGCCAATGTTTTAGAGTTACTCCTAGATTGGAACATTATGCTAGCTATATTGATCTCCTTGCTCGAGTAGGTTATGTTGAGGAAGCACTTCAAGTTGCTACATCAATGCCTTTTAAACCCAATAATTTTGTATGGGGAGCTTTACTTGGTGGCTGCATGCTACATAACAGGTTGGAATTGGCCCAAATTATTTCCTCCATTCTTGTTGAGGTGGACCCCAACAATTCTGCTGGCTATGTGATGTTGTCCAATACATATGCTATTGATCATCACTGGGGTGCTATTTCACGGCTGAGGTTGTCTATGAAGGAAAAAGGAGTAGTAAAGCAGCCAGGATGTAGCTGGATCAATGTTGATGGAGTAGTGCATGAATTTCTGGCTGGGTCCTCATCGCATCTTCAGAATGAAAGCTTGCATAATGAATTGCAGGTCTTACTGAAGGAGATGAAGCTAACAAGTGTTTAGACAACTCACAAGCTTATTCTTATTTAGGAGTGGCATTGAGTAGCATCCTCTTTCTACCATGAGATTTTCCAGAATTAAAAAATGGGCTCGGTGGGATAGAGCTGCATTAAAGATCTCTGTTGAAGGTATGCAGACTCTCTGGAGAGCACTGAGCTAATGGATACTGTTTCTTGGTTTCACTTTAGAGCTATCTATTTGCAGAATTAAATGCCTTGAGTAATTTCTTGGAAATAACTCTTCAATTACATTGTTGCATCTTTTTTTAGCAGCAGAGAGTCCCAAGGAATGTTTTAGAGCCTTTGTCTACAACCGATGCATGAATCATGCTACTGCTGTGATCCTTAATTTTTTTGTCTTGATACAATGATGGAGTTATTTCTGGACTTCCATTGGCCTTGATTCACTTTATAGCCGACTAATATCAGGTATTTGTACCAGTTTATTTTCCAACTTGGAATTGTTATCAACTTCAAGTGAACCTCTATTCGTGAGAAACATTCTTCAAACTGTGGCTCTCTGACTGAATTTCGTGAAGCATTTTTGTTGACCTATCTGGTACAAAGATGATGTCAGTAATGATATTCATCAGACTTGTTCTATAATTCATAAGTTCAAATTTGGTCCATAATGTAGGGATGTCAGTGTTTATCTCAGATTACTGGTGAAATTAAACTTATAACGGGTGGAGAATTACTACTTCTGATATTTACATTCGCCATACTTTTATGATGGTTGAGGTTCAAACTTGTGTCTTTTTCATCAATTAAATCCACCTAATGTGCAAAATCTTTTCATTTCTTGTATCAAATTGATATGATCTCCTATCTAATTTGTTTGATTTCCAGTTTAGCAGTTCCAATAGTTGGCAAGGTGGGATGTTTAATTTCTTTGTATGATGACCAAGACTATTTGAAGAATGGCCTGAATAGGATTGTTAGTGCAGAACCTTTTGCGCACTGTCAAATCCTTCAAAACTACAATCCTCACGAGCTGTGCAGATCTCACTTGGCAGAGATACTTGGAAAAATCTCTTCCTCTTATAGTTTGTTTTTTTATTGGTGGGGACAGCTTCTCTGAAAGCTAGCTAGACTTAAAACAACATCCTAACGAGGGGCATGAGATTGGTAAGCTAGTATTATCTTTGCAAAAACACAATAAATGCTCTATACCTACACTCTGAGTTGGTTCAATGTTATGGCGCATGCCTTTTCATTACATATCTAGTGCATGGAGCCTGGTTCTATTATAGGTCCGAAGTCGTTTGTCTGACTGGCATGGACTCAAGATTGGTAAATCCAAATGGATTATTTAAAATGCATCCTTTTGCTATTTGAAGGGAAAGGCTCAGAGTCTGTGAAGATAAGAGGTACTTTCTTTTTCTTATGGTATGTAGATTTAAAATCATTTTATTGATAAAAAAAATTGTATAGAAGGAATACAAGATATGCTTCAATCACTAAATTCTGAGTCCTATCATTATTTGCTCATATCTCTTGTGGTAGTTTTGCTCAGAAATGCTAGCATCCGCTTGTGGCTTTTCTTTTGAGAAATGGACAAACTATCAAGGGACTTGATGGAGAAAGGAAAGGGACGGGACAAGGGAGGTCTTCTCGAGAATTTCTATCGAAATCTCTTGAAATCTAAGAAAAAAATGCACGACTACTTTAATTTTTATTTTTTTAAAAATAATTTTTTAGATAATAATTATTTAATTTTTAATTACTACTAATAGTTTATTTAATTTTTACCAAGTAAAACAGGAGTTTTAATTAAATGTGGAAAATATAATAGGCACATGCCTATATATGTTCTTCACGTCTTTACCAAAGGATATGAACCCACAAAAATGTGGCTAGCGTCCGTTTGTCAAGAATATGAGGGCCCTACTGATAAATGAAAACAAGATTTTGACGTTTATAAAATATACGAGTGGTTACATTTGATTGCTCCACAATTGAGGATGTTTTCTTGTGGTAAAAATGAAGGATAATGTTGCGTATAATAAATTTTTATAGTCGAGTCTTTCTCTGAATTCTACATATAGTTAGAATTTTAATACACTAAATTTACTTTATTTTTATTTTTATAATTAATAATGTTTCAATGAAAGCATCCTTTTCTTAAATTTGTTCCTCTCAAAAAACTATTATTACAGTTTCTTTAGTATGTTGTCCAACATGCTCAATAACGATTATTCCGTTGGGCGCTAGAGGTAAAACATTATTCGTTTTGCAGCTTGTTTGGATGGTGATTTGTCATGATTTCATAATGTATGATGTCGTATGGTATGATATGGTATGGTATAGTATTGTACAATATTGTACTGTCCAATGTTTAGATAGACTGTATGAGTTGCTACTATTTAATGCTAGTTTATTGTTTAATTGGACTGTATGGTACTACATCGTAACTTGAAAATTTACAAAAATATCCTTAATTATTATAAATATTAAATTTATCAATATTTTTTTAATAAATTTTTTTTTAAGAAATTAATACATAGTATCAAGCAGGGAAACATACAAGCTAATATATTTCCAATCAAAACAAATGACACAAGAAAATAAAAAAAGTAAGAACTTTAAAAAAAATGAACCTAAAAAAATAAACTAAAACGTGAAAAAAAAGATGGGAGTCGGAAAAAAAAGTTTCAAAAGTTGATACGGAGGAAAATAAGTAATACAAAAGTAGTACATATATTAGAGGGAAATTTAATAAATGATAAAGGATAAATTAGAATTATTTAAATGTAAATAAGGGTATAATTGGGAAAAAAAATAAGAGAATCATGGAATACCACCAAATTGATGGTTTCAAAAAGTGTGGGTTTTCATGGTTACAGAAGCATGAAACAAAACCATACCATACCACATAATTAATGAAACAATTAAAACAAATGTGATTCTCTCAATAGTCATACCATACCATACTACCAAAAATCACCATCCAAACAAGCTTTACTCTACTATGTTTCTTGTCATATGTTTCGCTCTTGAAATCAAGATCGAACAACAAATAATAATATATTTAGTAAAATCTCATAAACGAGCTCTCAAAAGAATAGTGTATATGTAGATTTTATCTTTATCTTGAAAAATAGAAAAATTATTTCTGAAGGAATACAAATCTCATGTTTACTTCTCTCAAATTTTAGGAGGGACTAAATCAAGAATGCACCGTGTTACTTTCATGTAAGAATAAATATTTAGTTCTAATGGTAAACAAAATTTATTTGTATTAGTCTCAATAAATTTGGAGGCGTAAAGTCAAATTTTAAAGGAAGATTTTATTATTATTATTAGTTGTCATATATAAATTGAATAGCTATAATATATTCAAATGTAATTCTACAAGTCGTAGACTTTATGAAGTAAGAATGCAAATAATAAAAAATTTTAATTAAAAAATATAATATAAAATTTAAAGAAGAGAAAATTTAATAAATAATACTTCAAAAATTAAACCAAACTCAAATTTTAAAACAATTATATAATGATATTAAAATAGTATTGATTTGTTGCAGCGCTTGAAATTTAAATAATACTTCAAAAAATAAATTTTGATCTTTTTATAAATACGTAATAATATATTGTGCATACTGTAAAAAAAAATTGTCATTTAGTAGACTCTAGATATTTAAAAATGACGGAGTAAAAATAGAAAGATGGATAATAAAGATAAATGAATGTAAGAAAAATAGTTTGGATACGTAATAAAGCATATTATAATTAAATAAACACTATTTCATTTCTTAATTATTACAAGGACTTCCATATTAACATAAGTAAATAGTTACTATTATTTTTTTATTCAAAAAATTCTTTTTAAATTTATTAATAAATGATATGTAGATTATTAAAAAAATTTGGGGGTCCTAAAAAATTTAAGCCGCCAAACGATTACTCTAGTGATCTTATAATCGAGATGACCTATGTATCAGGTGTTTTAGGTCGGTGGATGGGGACCAACTCTTTTTAAATCCAAAAATTAATGAATTATACGTGGTTTATGCTTCTCCATACATCTGAGTTGGGAAAATAAACGAGCTGTGAATCATGAGTAGTTACATGTATATCCTGGTAGGTGTCTGTTTACATCATTTATTTATTAAATACATTATGAACTCTTTAATCAAAAAAATTAAAAAAGAACTTTTTTTTAATTAACCCAAGATCCATTCATGTATCTATTATCAATTTCAAAATTACATATATATGTGTTTCGGTCCATATATCTGCTTGAGTTTCATACTTAAGTATTTAGTTGTTAATTAACATATTTGTTTCGGTTGTTTAATTTTACTATATTATTTTTATTAATTATTTTTTCAATTTCTTCAATTATGATTTTACAAGATTATTCTTAATAAATTATTTTTTCAGTTGCTGATTTTACTATATCACCTTAATATATAAATTATTTTAAGTCATGTAAATATTGGAATTAAGAATAAAACAAATACAAAATGATAAAGTAAGGTTTTCTTTTTAATTTGAACAAATAAAATTAAATAATAATTTTAATATCTTTCAAATGATTATATTTGTGTAAATAAGGAAGTACTTTTAAGAGAATATAATATAAATAAATCAAAAAATTTATGTATATTACTTGAAATGATATAAAAAGTACTATAAGTCACAATAATTATCAATTTAAAAATTTAAAAGATATAGAAAAAATTTAAGCGATTCTTTAAATTTTATCAGTACCACATAAATTGAGAAAAATATAGTAACATACATCATATAAAATTTGTGTAAAATGTACTATAAATTACAATAATAAAAAAATTTAAAATTAAATAAAACTTTAATTGACTGTCAAAATTTTATAAGTCCAATATAAATAAAATCATTATGAGATATTTGTGTGGCTGAGAATCATTTCATTAAGAGTAAAATAAAAAATTTAAAGTTAAATTATTTTTTATTAGAGAAAGATGACATTCTTTTTTGGATGGACCAAAAAGGAAAAAATTTCACATAAAATGGGACAGAGGGGGTAATATATATTATTTTAAAATAACATAAATGTACTATAAGTCATAATAATTAATAACTTAAAAAATTTAAAAATATACTCAAAAATTTTATTAGTACCACATAAATCAAGATAAAATAAACTATATATATATATTAAATTTGTGCTAGCACGAGCTCTCGTAACTAGTATATATATAAGACATTTGAGGTGATTAGTATTTTGTGCACTAGTGGACAACAAAATGATGTTCTTTCTATTCTCAGTAGCTCTTACTATTATTCTCATTTTTCTTCTTCACAAAACCAAAATGAGCAAAAGTACCATTTTGCCACCAGGTCCTTTAGGTTTACCAATTATTGGAAATTTGCATCAATATGATAATTTAACCCCTCATCTCTATTTTTGGAAACTTTCCAAAAAATATGGAAAAATTTTCTCATTGAAACTTGGTTCTACTCCAATGTTTGTAATTTCTTCAGCAAAATTAGCAAAAGAAGTAATGAAGAAACAAGATTTAGCATTTTGTAGTAGACCATCTACTCTTAGCTTGCAAAAATTGTCTTACAATGGTCATGATATTGGCTTTGCACCTTATAATGACTATTGGAGGGAAATGAGAAAAGTTTTTGTTATTAATTTGTTTAGTCTCAAGAAAGTGCGATCTTTTAGTCCAATTCGTGAAGATGAAGTTTCAAGAATGATTAAGAAAATAACTCAACATGCTACCACTTCAAAAATCACTAATTTGAGCAATATAGTAATTTCATTAACGAGTAGGATTATTTGTAGAATTGCTTTTGGTGTTAGGTATGAGGAAGAAGCGCATGAAAAGAAGAGATTTGATGAACTTTTAGCTGAGAGTGAAGCACTGTTGGCTAGCTTCTTTGTCTCTGATTTTTTTCCTTCTTTAAGTTGGATTGATAAACTCACTGGATTGATAGATAGACTTAATAAAAATTTCAAGGATTTGGATGAGTTTTATGAAGAACTCATTGAGCAACATCTCAATCCCAATAGGCCAAAATCCATGGAAGGAGACATTCTTGATCTTTTGCTCCAATTGAAGAAAGAAAAATCAACACCAATTGATCTTACTTTGGAGGATATAAAAGCACTTGACATGGTAATCTTCTATATCTTAAACCTACTAATTAAACACATATTAGTGTATTCATCATGATTAATCAAATTAACTATGACAAATTTCTTATTAAACTCAATTATGTTATGTATTTCATAAAATCACTCAATTGATTTATCTATGAAGTTATTATAGCCAAGAAACTAAAGAAATGATTACATAAACATTCCCTAAAGTTTGATTTTGTCTAACACACCTCCTTATATGTTTAATTCGTTTAATTTTCTTGTAATGATATTTTTTACTTTATCGTTATTAAATATGATTTATCTAATTGTCCTTATTATATACATTCTTTTGTTTAATTAATTTAATAAACATCCTTTTTCAAGAAAAATACATTTCCCATCTCCATTGTTAATTAATTATTTGATTACTAATTAGATAATCTTTCACTTTTTCCGTTTTATTCGATTCAGATATTTTTTTGAATCTAAATAATACAAGTAGATTTATTTTGGAAAATTCTTTTTTCATTTTTTTTAGAAATCCAATACTTTTGATAAGCCATTTTTTGGTTTCTTTGAAAACTCTTCTAAATAATTTTGTTTTTCCTTTTAAAATTTTGAGAGTTATAAAATATTTCTTTTTGAATTTTGTAAAATTTTTTTCGAGTTCTTTAAAAATGGACTCAAAAAGGAAGGACGCTTTCGGGGAATTATTATTTTTTTGGTCTTGATATGTTTAGATTTTAATTTTTCTTTTGAATTTCTATATTGATTTGGAATACACCACTTGGTACATTTTTCTCACATTACTTGATCTTTGGGACTTAAAAAGACATGTCATGAAAAATAAAGGAAATTGATAGGATAATAAGCCATCTGATAATTGGAATTGTTGTAATTATTAGGATAGTAATTATCAACCTAATAATTATACAGTCTAATAATTACTATGATCTGTGACCTATTTATTTACCACAGTATCAATCCCAACTTACGCTGAATTAAAACATAGTAATAGTATAATTGTTGATTTGTTATATGTAGGTTTGTTTATTTATATGTAACAAATATATGTGTCTTATGTAATCCCTTGAGACTTTTTCATGATTTTTATTTCTTTGTAGAATGTATTAGTTGCAGGATCAGACACTAGTGCATCTACAATAATATGGGCAATGACAGCTTTAATGAAGAATCCAAATGCCATGAAGAAAGTTCAACAAGAAATTAGAAAAATGGTTGGAAATAAGAAAGGCATTGTGAATGAAGATGACATCCAAAATATGCCTTATCTCAAAGAAGTAATAAAAGAGACATTAAGATTATATCCACCAACTCCACTTTTATTGCCAAGACAATCAATTGAAAAGTCCACACTAGAAGGGTATGAAATTCAGCCAGGAGCCATAATTCATGTTAATATTTGGGCTATTGGAAGAGATCCTGAGATATGGGAAAATTCAGAAGAATTTATTCCTGAGAGATTTCTGAATAGTGATATCAATTTTAAGGGACACGACTTTGAGTTACTTCCATTTGGAGCAGGAAGAAGAGGGTGTCCTGGTATTACACTTGGTATTGCAATTGTGGAACTTGCATTGTCAAATCTTCTTTATGCATTTGATTGGGAATTGCCTTATGGGATGACAAAAGAGGATATTGATACAAATGGTAAGCCTGGAATTGTAATGCATAAGAAGATTGATCTTCAACTTATCCCTACTAACTATCTCTAGATTACACTAGGGTGAGTTTTGCTAGATTTGGTAAACTTATTTTCACATGGCCAAAGTTATTTAGAGATAAATATATTATTCATATGAGTACTATTGTTTTGTCATGCATTCTTTTTATCACTTTTTGCATGGACGTGGTTTGAATTATTCCAAGTGTGAGGTGTTTAGCTAGTGAGAGATGAAGTATATATATACTCTGATGGTATATATTTACAAGCGGTTATCCTTTACTTTCATACTTTATATTCTCGCGCGTTTGATGTTATTAAAGTATATATATACTCTGATGGTATAAAGAAGGAAGAGGTAATACTAAGTAAAATTACTTGATACCATCAAAGTATATATATCAAAGAGGAAGAGAATACTTGATACCATCAAAATATATAGTTACCACTATAGTTTAGAGTTTAATAAATAAGATTGCGACTTTGATAAATAAAATTATCATTTTAATATTTTTCTCTAATATTTTTTGTTTCTTTCTTAAAAAAAAGGTCAGTCCTATATGATATCGATAGAGTATCAATATACTAACGGACTATCATATAGAATTAAAATTAATCCTATATGATACCACTATGGTATGTTATATCGATGGAGTATCAAAGAGTAGTAATGCTAACGGGGTTCATTTTTGATAAATAATTTTACAATTACATCCATTTTATGTATTTTTTTTCTTCTTTATTTTTTGAATTTAATAAGAAATTTAAGAAAGAAAACAACTCTTGAAATTTGTGATCTAAAATAAACAACAACAACATACCCGGCTAGTGGAATCCCACAAGTGGAGTTTGGGGAAGGTAAAATGTACGCACACCTTACCATTACTTTAAAGGTAAAAGGGTTGTTTCTGGGAATCCTCGTCTCAAAAAACTCATAAGCAGAATAACTTAGATATGACAAAAATGGAAAAAGAGAAAAGGAAGGACTAATAACGAAAATCACATGATAGTATATGAATACAATAAAATTAACATATATAAGACGGATAATGACAATACAAAATATAAAGACACGACTAATACTACTACCCTACGTACTATACTCCAAAATCAGATATCGACCTAACCCTACTAACTTATTAGCCTGTTACTTTAATTCATGACCTCCACTCCTTATCTAAGGTCATGTCATCGGTGAGATCAAGTTTCGTCATGTCTTGTCTAATCTAAAATAAATTGAAGATATTTGTGTGACTATAAATTATGTTATTAAAAATAAAATAAAATAACTATATTTTGGTTCATTGATTAAATTAATGAGAAATTTTCGCATATAACCACTCAAAAATATCTTAATTATGTTCATAGCTATAGTTTGAGTAATTACATTTCGTAACTATAGTTTATAACATCATTTGTATAATTCGCGTAACATTTGTCTATGTTTGTATAATTCACAATACAATTCACAATTTGTATTATTCGTTATACAATTCACAATTTTATACCGTGTTTGTATTTTTCGCCATACAATTCATGCACAACGTTTGTATAATTCACTACATAATTCACAATATTTATATATTTCACTATATAATTTAATTCGCGCATAACTTTAGTATAATCGCGCAAATTGCGTGAATTATATAAAACTCAAATTGTAATTATATATATATATTTATCACAAAACATAATTAATTCAAATCTAATTAACTATTATATATATGGTCATTGGGGTAATGTTTACTCTCATGTTTTGTCTCAATCATTCACTTTACTTCCTTCCAGGCAGGCTATCCATGATTGGAGAGTTCCAGAGTGATCAAAACCCTTGTATTTTCTTGTATACTAGGAATTGTGCGTTTGTTTTGGGAATTGAGATCTGATGATACTGCCAGTGTTTAAGCTCGGCACACTTGCCTTGAAATCTTTCTGTAAACCCATCGGCAATCGCATCAAGAAACAGGCTGGATACCACCCAAAGTTCCGGAGAGTCATCATCAACATTGCCCAGGTTACATTTGGTCCTCAAAATCATTTTTTTATTTCTGGGTCATTGCTTGGATTTGTAGCCACTGGTAACTTATGATGGTTTTTTTATGAGATAAAATGTGAAATGTTGAAAAGTCTTCAGAGGACAGTAGAAGATTTTGTGAGATAGCTCTGAGTTTTTAGTGGCTACTTTTCTTTTTTGATGATGGTGGGAAACCCGTCATCTCCCACCAGCAACAGGTAACTTTGTCTGCAAAGTTACCACAGATGGAAAGAATGATCACCTAGTGTTATTCTTATCTCCGTTGGGATTTGAACCCACACCTTTGGGTGTGTTTTTAGTGGTTACTTAGGTGGTGCCGGAAGTTTTCCTTGGCTGACTTGTGTTGAATTTTAAAATTTTCTGTTTTTTGGGTTGGGGAAGTCGAGAGGGGAAATGGGGCAGGGCATTATAAGATGGTAATCGAATCCTCACCACCAATAAGGTGATTAAGTGAGCTTCTAATATTGAATTTTAAATTCAATCTCATAGGCAGATGAGTAGTTGGTTATCCTGATGGAATTGCCTTATGAGGTGGAATGATATGAAAAAGATATACACTTTGATGCTAAAGAAGTAACAAAGATCAAAGGATTCTAAGTGTATTTAGTTAATTATTATAGAAACTGAGATGCAACTGAATACATTTTTTAAATCATGTTTGACTAGGGAAAACTATTGAAGTAGCGAGTAAGAATTTGTGATTCTATGGGAAATTGAACACATTGAAGTAAGTTATGGCTTACAAATTGGAAGATGTGAGATAAGTGGCAAAGACTAATTCATTCTTGAAGGTTAAACTTACAGTTGCTCTGCAGGCAGAACCATATACTGAAAGGTATAAAAAGCAATTATTGCGACTGCCTTATTTGAGCAGCTTCTGTTCGCTGTGTGCTTCAAATGCATTCATATTAATATGGCTTATTGGCATCCATAGAATAGTTAAGACACAATCAAAATTGATCTTGCCATGGCATTTAAGTGTTATTTCAGTCTTGCATTATCCTTTCTGAATGTGTGATCTCAGTTAATAATTCCTTCTCTTGGACATTGAAACTGAAGATCATCAGAATTTGAAATTAATGGACAATACACATATTTGATTTCTTTTTTTTTTTCTACAGGCAAACCATAGATTGTCAACTAAATTGCAAAGACGTATATATGGTCATGCAACTGATGTGGCAATTCGCCCATTAAATGAAGATAAGGCCGTTCAAGCTGCTGCTGATCTTCTAGGTGAACTCTTTGTGTTCTCGGTAATGTTGTCTCTAGGTCCTTAATTTGTTCTGTTACACAAATATTTCATATCAAAATCTATTCTCATTTGGGATAATTATTATGTATCATCATGGTAATGTTTTTCGAAATTCTGATTTGTTTATTTGTGAGAACACCCTTTTTTTGTCCTATTCCACTTATGATAGATTTCACAATTTTTTTCCTTATGTTCATAGCAGACCATAACCAGAAGGTCATTTATCTCAAACTTAGTCTAATATTCTAGATTCAATGAGAAGGCATGACATGTTATGCTTCAGAATAGGGGTTTGTTATCTATCAAGTTACTAGTTTCTAGAAGTGAAATCTTTATCCAAAAAAAAAAAAGAAGTTTCTAGAAGTGAAATCTAAATACTGAAGCCTGTCTAAAATGAGTTTCATTCCAACAACATACCAATATAATCCCACAAGTAGGGTCTTGGGTGGGTAGGATATACGCAGATCATAACCTTACTTTTGTGGGGTAGAGCGGCTGTTTCGGACAAATTCTCAGCTCAAGTTTCGCTAAATAATCTAAATCATTGAATTCATAAGTACTTCAAAGTTCAAATACTATTAATTTGTGGTACTGCCTAGTTGTCTGCTTTATGTAGGTGCGCTAAAATGTAAAACATCTTGATTTTATGCGTCTAATACAGTTATGTTATTGGTAAGTTATGTTTTTTAATTAGGTTGAATGTGTCGATGGCCCCTCATACTTGCCAAAAGATTTCATTTAGACACCTCGTCGAAGGGTTCATCAACCTATTGAACACCTGTTCTCGGTTAAAAATGTGCCTATCATTAACAATCGGCCACTAAGGTTTATTCTCAAATCACTATATCTATAGTTGTGGCAATATGCCAATTTTGTCACTATTTGTAGATCAAACGGTTTTTCCACTTCTGAGTCCCAAATAATTTGATTAGGGTTCACTGGTCAGTACACTATACAAATGTTGCTTACATGGCAATGTATGTGAGAAACCAAAATTTTGAGCATGTTCAGGTTAGCTTTTAAGCACCTGGATTATTTCGCGAGGTACCAACATCTTTCACCCTTATATATAATGAGTAAATCTGATCAGTTATG
Source organism: Solanum aculeatissimum (assembly GCA_038996855.1). Taxonomy (NCBI): domain Eukaryota; kingdom Viridiplantae; phylum Streptophyta; class Magnoliopsida; order Solanales; family Solanaceae; genus Solanum; species Solanum aculeatissimum. Next base: position 13,566 of record JBCEWC010001519.1, on the reverse strand, counting down.
TCTTGGCTGATAGGAAGATATCACCCATATTTTTGCTTTTGCTAGGATTTGAACCTTGTTCTCTTATGGTCTTAGTTCCAGCTTCATTATCCCCTTGGCCACACCAGGGATACTCATCTAATCCACCATTTTGCTGCACAAAATCATAGGATGACCTCACTTGTTTCTTAACAGATATTAAGTTGTTGTCAAACTTGTCTAGTTGGGTTATCAAATGGCCCCCAAGTACGAATACAAAAATTTATGCATTCCTTTTTTATCAGTATAAGATAGTATTATATATTGCTGGCATTAAGAAGATGCTGAGAAGTATGTACAACTAGCAACAATTACATATTTTGTAATGTGCTCAAAATCAAGCATAGCTTCTACATCACTAATTGAAGCCATGTTGCACCAAAAAGTAAGGAGATAAATATGTTTTTAACTACGAATACAGATTCACTATTTCTCTAAAAAAAAATCCTAGATGGCAATTGTGCATTGAATTCCAACTTCTCAGAATAGCTTGTTGAATTAAGCGAAGCTACCATCAAGAAGGGTGGCTGTGGCATTATCTTTGTTATTCCTTCTCCTTTTTGTTCGCTACACAGTTGCTATCTGAAGGTTAATCCCCTGCCCTAACTGGATATAGAATTAATTAGTGCAATGCTGATTTAATTGATCTATAGCAGAATATCATAGAAGCTCCTCTTAACCTGATATATTCCCTCTTTCAGTGCATAACACACCAATTATCTAGCCATATATAGCGCGGAGATGTCTATGAATTACTTTGTCAGTCTTCTCTTGTTTTCCACCTAGGCAGAACACCATCAATATGCTTTTGTTATCTGCCTATTCAGGTCGCTGGAGTGGCCGTTATCTTTGAGGTGCAAAGAAGTTCCAGATCTGAAGCTAGAAAGGAGGAAGCTCGGAGGCAGGAACTAGAGGTGCATATCGACATTCATTAAAATGATTTTCTTGTGCTGAAATATTAGCTCAGTCCCTTCTCCCTGCACTCTCTTCCTTCATTTTCCCTGCACTCATGGAAAATGAAGCCAAAAGATTGAGGGGTAAAAACTCTCAGCTGAGATGCTAAATAAGAACATATTTAATTTGTACGGCTCTCTGCATTAATAAGATCGGGTGAGGTTGAGTGTCTTTACAACGACGCAATGTTGTTTTTTGAGTTATTGGCTTATTTTGCTGTCGCAAGTTGTGCAATCATTGGTTTGAGATATTCTCCACACTGCACCTAGTCAAAAACTAAAAGCATTGGAGTTATAGAATTTTAAACTGTATAAAAGCATTGGAGTTATAGAATTTTAAACTGTATAAATATAAATATCCATGAAAGTGAATTTACGTCTACATTTGTTGCCGTGCTACATTTGAAACTTCTTTGAGCTGCTTTTCTTTCTTCACCTCATTTACTGTTTCAACCTTTTTCCCTTGATACATTTCTCAAAAAAAAAAAATCCCTTGATACAGAAATAAGCTAAAGCATTTTATGGTTTGTCATTGTTCATTAGCACAAATACAATCTTATGTTTTAGATTGAAGTTCTCTATTACTTGAAAGATCTTATAAGTAATTGATGTTACTGTTACTACCACACTGCCAGTGCCATGTTGTGTTTCCATGTAAAAACCTATATCATAATTTGTTTTGCTTTCATAGGCATTGAGGCAGCGAGATGAAGAGCTGACTAGAGAGATTGAGTTCCTCAAGAACAGAATTGATGATCTGGAGCGACATTCCAAAACACGAGGACTAAGTAATATTTTTAGCATCAGCCATGCAGAAAGTACCAAGGATAAAGTTAAGGCTGGTTGATCCTCCACTAGTGTTGTGCTAACGTACACATTGTAAGACCCCCTCCCCTACATGAGCAACTTAATGAGTTGATGACTGTTTTTCGCTACTTCTCCACTGTACTGTTTTAACTTCTAATTGTGTCTTTTTTTTCCGTGGCAGGAAATGCAGTAGTTTCTGGAAGTAAAGAAACATAAAGCAACTCTGATGAAAGGACGATGTTCGGAACATCTAAGTTTGACAGATCAAACAAAGCCTTTAGAATACTACTAACCAAAATGGGTATCCCTGGTTTGCAGCCTTTGGCCTATGAATAAAAGGCAATATATCATATTGTAACCTGATTGCATATTTTTTAGAATTTTTACACCTAGCCCATTGAGGCAGTATTGATGACAATTTTACTTGTTTGACTTTCAGTAATGAAACAATTTATTAAGAATTTAGCTATCTCCAATTTGTTAAATGTGCTTCATTGTGCTTTCTCCTCCTCCTGAGATGTTCATGGAGTTTCATCTCTTAATATAAGAGGACTATGAACGCCTATGTTGCTTGGCCCCTTCAAAATGTTGCTACACCCATATCAGATACTAAAAAAATGCATAGCTACTCGAATGGATCAATTCTGGTCTTTGGACCCATTTGGATACATTGAGAGATGGAAGATAATATCATTAAGGAAAACATATGAATCACTTGATAAATTTAGTGGAAGTACCAACTGGGACAAATATCTGTTCAAACATGTCTTGGTTCAATCTTTGCAATAAAAAATACACCTCTATCCAAGAGATTCATGAGAAGCTATACTACAATCATACACTAAACTATGATAAATATAGAAACAAGGATAAAGAATGCTGAGGAACTCAAGGGGTGCAGCTTAAATCCAACTTGAGCACTAGTAAATTAAGAGCGCTCACGGCTAATAATTCATGTGGTAAATTCCTTGTACAGAATAGGAGTACCACTGCTACATGAAAATTTGAACTCAAAAGTTGGAATTGAACATCTTCCAACCTCCAGATCAGTCCTTGTTTTAAGCAGAACAGCAACCAACTTTCTTTACTGCTGAAACGTCATCCTTGCTTCCGACATTAATGGTCTGTCCCTTAGGCAACGCTGCCGGGTCATCTCCTGCTTCAAGAGCTTTCTTGCTCACGACATGGTATATTTGAGTGAGCACTTCTGTGAAGGCGTTTTCCACATTCATGGATTCCAGAGCAGATGTTTCCATGAAAAAAGTACTCTCCTTCTCAGCAAATGCCTTGGCATCCTCGGTGGAAACAGCTCGTAAGTGACGCAAATCTGCCTTATTTCCCACAAGCATTATGACAATGTTTGAGTCAGTATGATCTCTGAGCTCCTTCAACCATCTCTCGACGTTCTCGAAAGTCACATGACGAGTGACATCATAAACAAGCAATGCACCAACAGCTCCTCGGTAGTAAGCACTTGTGATTGCTCGATATCTACAAGAAAAAGCATATCAGTTAGGATTATGGTACACAAACTCATAACATTTCCATACAGGAAACTAAAATATTAAAATTTACCATGTAAAGAAATTTACTTCACAATACATGGGTCTACTCGACACAAAGAAGTCCCAGTCATAAGCCAAGAAAGCACATCTATTTTTGGAAAAAAATTACTTGCATCTCGTATCATATTAGAGGTCGTTTGGTGGGGTAAGGATAATAATCCCGGGATATCCCATGGGATAATTTTATCCTATGTTTGATAATGGGTATTTTAGTCCACCATTTTGTGGGACAGGTTATGCCATATGGAAGATGTGATAATAACCGCCCCCGTAAAAGTTTAAAACGTAGAATTCTATGCACATAAGAGAGTAGAAACAAACAGATAGCTGGGGGAAACAAGAAGAGCAGTATCTACCAACATACGACATGTCAAATACAAATTATAGATACTGAAATTAGAGCATCCCTAATATACTTTGGGTTAGTCATGAATTATTTACATCACTCTCATAAAAATCACCTTTTTCTGCCTTCACTTCACTGACTTTAAAAACCCAAATCCAGTCACATTGTCTGGAATTTTCAAACTCTCAAGACTTGCAATTCAAACAACTATGCTCAAGTTTCCCAGATTTTTAATAGTATTGATCATTATTATTAATGAAAAAAATATAAACAAAGACAATAACTACAGTAAAATATAAGTACGTACAAAACTATCCTATACTTGGAGGATCATCGATTTTTTTTTAAAAAAAAGATCATATATCATGAAGATCATTCATTTAATAGAACAAATTATTAAGACTCCAGCTTCTAGGTGTCGGAAGATTCTTCATTTACGCCCTTTAAAAGATGGAGGAGGGAAGGGTGAACGAGGAGTTGAATGGCAAGATAATGCAAGATACTCAAATATTTGATTGAGTAACTTGTTTACACATTAAAGAACTGCTTGTGTTCACTCTACAACTCGAAAGTTGGAGTGACAGAATACGAATGTCTCACTCATCAACCATTCATTATCAATTTAACCCTCCACTAATTATGATTCAGCTTACAAAAAGCAACTTGTCCATAGTACTGAACGCAGAGTGACAAAATCTAAAGCAATCACATTGATAATCATAGCGGCCACAATAATCAAGCATCCAGTATGCTCGCATCCAGTTGCCTTTGACTCTTTTCAAAACAAGAACACACAAATTTGTACTAAGTTATCACAGATTATCACAGAGTAACTAACTAAACTACTGGATCTACCTCTGTAAATACTTCAAATGGATTACAATCCTTCCTACACTTACGATCTTACACTTACCGCTCTAATCAAACATCCGATCTAACTTATCAGAAAATGACAATCATCAAGTTTAATAAGTAGAGAGCAGCACAACCACAGTGTATCATCATTCCAGATCTCAACTTTCAATTTGCCAAGTGATAGCATAAACATCAACACAAAAATAATACTAATTGTAATGAGCATGAGAAAAGAGTCATATACCGTTCCTGACCGGCGGTATCCCAAATCTGAGCTTTAACAACCTTATCCTCAACGTGAATGCTGCGAGTAGCGAACTCAACTCCGATGGTGGACTTAGACTCGAGGCTGAACTCATTGCGACTGAATCTAGAGAGAAGGTTAGATTTTCCGACACCGGAATCACCAATCAGTACCACCTTGAACAAGTAATCGTAATCGTCGTCGGCTCGGTATGCCCCCATTTCTTCAAAGAGGATTTCTCTTCCGGGCACGAAGTACGATAGAAGAAATAGAGAGAGAGATCTGAAGGGGGCACACCGCTTGTGCTTTTTAAAAAGAGAGAGAGGGAGATTTATTCAAAAATATTTTAATCTTTTAAACTTCTTTTCTTAAACCCCTCCTTAAGTCTCTGACCCTTCCTGTTCTCTACAAAAATAGAAAAAATTGTGAAAAATATTATTAAATTAAAACTATTTAAATGTAAATACAGCTATAATTATATAATAATAAATTAAATTTATTATAAAAACTCGTAAACCTCCTAGCTGTGTGGGGTAATTTTAAACTAAAAAGGGGTTCCATTGGAGAAGTATATTATTGTATTGTGTTTGGTCGGAGGAAAATATTTTTGAATTTTTTTATGTTTAAATTTGACATATATTTTGTTAAAAAAAATAAATTATTTCGAAATATAAATAATAATTTTCATATTACAAGTACTAAAAATAAATTTTACAAGTAGCATTCCACGATTATAATTTATTGTGTCTTCCCTACCATTAACACATCATTTTCAATCCACCTTTGTTGCCCCCTACCCACCCCATAACAATCCTCCACCCTCAGCTTGAGTATTTATCTAATCTAGTCTTGTTGTACGCATTTTGCACGTGATCAAAGCGTGTACCTCATTTGATAACAAACATTACAGGAAAAAAAATTAATTTAATTATGAACTTATAAAAAGGTAAACAATTCACTAATTTTGATAAATTATTTATTTATAAACGTCTTATATATAGAAATTTTATCACTAATTAGAACCCATGGTAAATTAAAATTTTCCTTAGCGACTGTTGGGTATTTTCTTGATTCAAATAACAAAGAAATGAAAGTCTATCAAATAAGGAAGATTTAGGAGTTTTTTTATGGCTAGAAATCCTTATTTCATCACTTTTTTCATATATTTTAAAAGTCAATATTATAAATATAATTAAATAATAATTTAAAGAAAAATAGTTAAAAGACAATTTTGTCTAAAACAATGTATTTAAATGAAGGGTAAAAAGTTCAATCAATATTTCTAAGAGTCTTCACGCTTGTAATATAGTATAAATAGATAGATATAGATTATATATATAATTTTTATAATATTATTATTTTTTATTTATATAGTAATCACAAAAAATACTAGTTTGTCTAATGAACACAACCCATAACTTATTATTATTTCTGGAATAGTTTGTCTAATGAGGGTGGCTTCGAGAATAGAGGTGGCTAGGTGCCTTTGGACACCAAGTTATTTTAATTCAACTAGAAGTACCACGTTAATTTCAACTTTTCTACTAATGTGAAAAACGGACCTAGTAAAATGTGTGCTAGGAACATAATAACGACAAATAAAGAAAGCAACATAACCAGTCTAAATTTTGGCAGCTTGCAATGAGTTGGTACAAGAAAGGGGACGTGCACACATGAAAATAACTTTAAATAGTAAATGCCAAAATAAGAACGTACATTACAAAATAATATAGTAATTAACAACGATATATTCAATGTAATTATTTCACGTGAATTGTTTTGAACGATGAGAAAGGGGAGGTCAAAGTTGGACAAAATTATATTGCGTTCAAGCATTTTTATTTTCAGTTGCTCTGCATTTAATAAGCTGTTACAGTGAAGTACAGTTCCTGATAGCCAGAGCTTGGAAAAAAGAATATTATGTGATACAGTTTTTTTTCCTATCTATTTAAGTGTAAAGATGTGTATAACTGAGGGGAGGATAATTAAACTTCAGGTATACAAATGTGAGGCTAAATCTTTGACAGGTATAGAGGGAAGATGATGAAAAATGCTTCAATCCTTGGGCCTCTTGCTCATTGATTTTCTCTTGTTTACTTCCAAGTATCTCTTTCTTAGCCTAATGGCTTTTGGAGTAACCTGCACCAATTTATTTTTTATAAAAAAACAAATTAGCATAGGTTTATTTCCTTGGCTAAATGGAAATAATTTTTATTTTCCATTCTAATCACCAATTTATACAAAGGTAGAGATGTTCATTTTGAAACGGCAAGCCATTTTTTCACGTTTGAGAAGTTAAAATAATAAAGATACCTCAATAAGCTCATCGGAAGCAACATATCCTATGGCTTCTTCAAGAGACATCTGCAGCAAAAACCATCGAACGTCAGACAATCACCAAACGGAAGGAGCATAGTTTGACACCATAAAATTATTGAGCCAAGACACTTTGAAGATGAACAGTATAGTGAAGTTCTAAATTTCTCACACTTCTTTTAACACTTTAGGAAGGTAAAAGTATAGTACAAGGCTTTTTTTTTCCCTTGAGGAAGGTAAAAGTAACAGCACATAGTTTCGTAAGTGGATAAAATACAACCAAAGTAGAAACTTACAAGGCGAGGAGGAGTTAACTTGACATTCTCATCCTTGCTAGCGGCCCTTACATTGTTGAGTTCTTTTGACTTAACCGGGTTGACCTGTTTCATGCAATCACCCAAAAGTCACAAATGCACATGACAAACTTACTGTAAGAAATGAAATAACAGCTCCTTACATCAAGATCTGTATCTCGAGAATGTTCTCCAATAATCATGCCATCATATGTCTGCATATTATCCAAGAAAAAGTAAGATAATAACATTTTATATTCTACAAAAGAGCATGTGCTCAACAATGCTATCACGATCCTTGAAAGTATACATGTTTGTTTTCTATTTTTACTTCAAACACTTCAAATTTTATAAGCCCTCAAATTGCGAGGACTCTGATCATCAAATTTTATAAGATCCCAATCACCCCTTTTTTAAGTAACCACAACTGGAATGCATCAACACAACAAAGCTATCACTATCAGTACCAGGTCATGCATATTTGAGATTTGAGATCACAAAATTGTTTGGTAGCTGACCAAGGTTGATACTCTTTTACTACTTGTAAGAAAAGAAACTAGGCCAAAAAGTTGACAAACAGTTCAGTTGAACTACCTCCATCCCAGGAGCTACAAAGAGAACTCCACGAGCTTCTAAACCCATCAGTGCATGAGCAGTGATTAACCCCCGGCCCATTGATACCTGTTCAAGCAATAGAATGAGGTAAAGACAAATTGAAACAGGAGATACATACATACATACATATATGTATATATATATATATATATATAAAATATCGAATAATATCGAATGCAAGTGTGATACAAGGATTTTCCAGACATATTCAAATCTGACTTAAACTGCCTCAAAAGGCAAAAGGGAAGCGGCATTTGATGTACTCATAACAAATGTACTAGACAATTAGGAAGATGATATAAAATCCAAGCGAATCTTGGGATCAATGAAGATGTTTTGGGAGTATTTTCAATGTTTCATGTCGCAAAATTGTTGTCGGATAAAATATAATGAGAAAATCTGAAGAAAATGTTATTCAGACCTAGTATCCTAAACATGGTAGAAATGTAAAAGGATCTCAAGAACACCATTCTGGAGAGTACTGGAATACAAGCTTGGGTAGACCAGCTACACTTCATAAGGAGAAATGGTACTATGAACCATGACAGTCACAGTTGTAACAGGCCAACAGACAAAGCACTAAATTGTCAGGGACACACATTTATGCAACGCCGAATAGTAACAATATTTAAAGTAGAAATTGGCTGAACATACTTAACATGAGTAGAATAGTTAATAAAAAAGACATCCCTGGCTGAATTGAGGGACACGAGCGATTTATACTTCACAATGATGAAACAATAGCAGCTTGAAGATGGCAAGAGGAATAAAGAAAGAAATCTCAAATGTGTCTTTACAGGGTAGTAACGATGCTTACTAGAACTCCTTTCCTGACATTTCCAAGAGGACCACGATATTTTTCATAAGCTGCACCAAGGAGAAAGATGCTAAGAACAATGAAAAGTTAAATCATATAGCAGTCATTCAAACATGTATTAGATGCGGTCAAAATAGACAGAAAAAAGGCAAAAGAATAACTCCAAAAGATGTAGAGCTTAATTTAGCTTTTGCTGAATGAAAATTTATTCTCTACATATTATTTGCGAGTTGATTTTGTTTATGCAGAGATAACACTTGATTTATGACTATAAGTACATTTGGCCTTCAATTAATAGGTGTCCTTCCATACAGGGAATATGATACATTTACACTATTTTTAGAACTATATCACTCTCATAATACATGGATATTAAATTATGTAACAGTTAACAAGTTGAATGTGATGACTCCACAAGGAGAGGATTCAAAAATGCACATTTCAATTAATTGAACGTTAAATGTGGATATCACAAGGACCAAAATCATCTGAGGGACCAGAAAGACACATTAATTGAATTGCTAAATATGCTTAGGGGGGCATTGGAATTGGGTTTTTTTAAGTGGCTTTTATCTTAAAGCCAAAAGCCATAAGTTGGGAACCCTCCTTTTGGCTTTTTTATATTATCCAAACACATCCAAAACTTAAAGTGCTTAAAAGTCAAAAGCCAAAAAAATAAGTCAATCCAAACACCCACTTAGTCATATATCACAAGGATCAAAACCAAAATATGTCAATATTTAAGAAACTAAGAGTGCAAACTCCTTGTTCCCCATCAAAGATAAAACTGGCCCATGAAGAACTCAGCCCACCAAAAGCACAGAGGATAATTTTAAGAAAGAAAAAAGGGAGATGGTTAACCCAAAGTGGATTCAAAGAAAGAACAGGGATATAAAGAGGGGTACATTTGAAACTTCCATGTAATTTCTGGAACCATCTAACACCAGACAAGAATGTGCTATTACAAAGTTCAACTGAGCTGATACCCTCATATCCACATATTGCTAGCACATAGTGACCTCCTTTTCTTTTCTTTTTTTTTAATCAGTTCTGTGATCATTATATAAATAGGCATGGAGATCAAACTGTAATGTGCACTGCACGAAATTGGAGAAACTGTCAGATAAACTTGTGGGAAAAGTAGTAAAGATAAGTTGAAAAACGTACTCAGAAAAGCCCGGTGCATAAATCCAGAGCCACGAGTGTCACTGCTGAACACACTTCTATAGCCAACTAGCCCTCTGCATTAGGTCAGGGAAAGTTAAAATTTAGACAAACTAAACAATGAAATTAATCAGCCAAGATTGAAAAACCATCCCTGCTTGCATTTGGAGGACTCTCTGGAAAGAAAGGAACTCAAGACGCTTTGAGGGCTAAATATCAAATTGACAGAGAATTAAAATGAATTGTACAAGTCTTTTGTCTTTTTGGTGTAAAGGTTGTCCTATAGGGGAGATAGTAGACTTAGTAGATTTCATAGGAAACTTGTAATGTACCCTTTGGGTGGGATGTAAGTTTCCATTTCATCATCTGTTGGATGATGAATCGTTTGACATGAAATACAGTTACCCTTTTCTCAAAAAAAAAAAAGGTGTGAATACAAAAAGGTAGCATGAATCTGAATCTACAAATTTGTTAGTTGCCTCTAATAAAATCTTGAGAAAAGTATTAAAAACACCCCTAAACTTGACACGAATTATCAGTTTCATCCCCGAACTACTCATAGTGTTAAAAACACCCCTCTACTTGGCTAACTGAACTTAAATACACCCCTGATCTTGTAACGAGTGAAATACACCCCTAAATTCTTGCGAAGTTAAGGGATGTATTTAACACTTGTGATAGTTCGGAGGTGTTTTTTAGTTAAGTTAGTCAAATTGTGGGGTGTTTTTAAGACTGTAAATAGTTGAGGATGAAACTAATAACTTGCGTCAAGTTCAGGGGTGTTTTTAATAGTTTTCTCTAAAATCTTCGAACAAATATGCATTGATTAATCATCTCAACGAATTGGCAATTAGTTTTGTCAATCTATTAACAAAGAATAATCTAGTCACATTTTAATCCCATACTTCTGGGTAGACGGGGTATACCATGAAAAACAAAGACAAGATAAAGAGGGATAGAGAACAAATAATATGCCCAGATAACTAACCTTCCAGCATATACTAAAAGAGAAATCAGTAATCATGATGTATCCAGGAAATGCGAGGGATGAACAGAACATTATTCCGAAATGCAGAGATAAAGAGTGAGAGAGAGGTAAACCAATCTTCTAATTATGTATCATCGTGCTCTATACAGTAATAAAACCTGCAAAGAACAACTGAAAAAAAAATACCTTGAAGGACATGTCAGACACATTCTAGTCCTACCCATGTTGCCAGGAACAGGGCCCATGTCAGTAACTTCACCTCGCCTGTGAGAAAGTGCTTCCATGACCAAACCTACGTGCTCGTCATCAACCTGGCAACAGAAGATGGTCCCTAGAGGTTTGGTATAAATTCTGAATAAGTAAAAAGACAATACTATAGGTTTATCAATTGACTTGTGCACCTCAATAGTCACTTCTTCAATTGGCTCAAGCTTAACACCTTTCTCTGCTTTGTACCTATACATACAGACATTGCAAATACAATGTTAATGGTTTATCACCAAGGTTACTGGTGAATAATAGATACCAGTGGCACAGATATCATTAGGCCATTCAACACCCCAAAAATAAGTACTGTCTTAAATGAAGACATGTCTTGTCAACCACAGATACGTAAATATGTGTATAAACTGGGGTACGTGAGTAGACGTGTATGTATGTCTAGTTCTAGTAAGCTTTAAACAAAAGACCATTACTTTGTAGGATACAATTCTCTGGTCCTTTCTGCTATATGCTCTGTATTTCCTGAATTATTGAGTAATCATAACAACATTTACCAATTCACAAGTTAACAGTACAGAGTAAGAGTACGCAGGCATATCAAGATGTGATTCCTAGCTAACCAGTCTAGAATGAGGACAAAGAATCTCACATGACTTTAGGTGGGGAGACAGAGAGCTCAAATCCTTCGCGTCTCATGTTCTCAATCAAGATACCTATTATGAAAAAAAAAAACCAGAAAGGAAGAGTTAGGTTGTATGTAAAATTCTAGAGAGAGATTTCAGTGGACTACTTGATCCGGTTTAATTGTGTCCCTTGTGCACACATCAGATGAGCACAAATATTGACAACATTGTTAGAGGTTGTTACACCAAACAACTCACCTAATTGAAGTTCACCTCTACCCTGCACTTCATATGATTCCGATGTGCTGGGGAGAACATTTATGGCTAAGTTTGTTTCTGATTCAGCTAGCAGCCGGTCACCAATTTTTCCTCCGGTCAACTATAAAGAGTACAAAACATTTTAGACAGCCATCAGAAGAAAAACCTGTAGTTTCACCAATCACATTTGCCCAGGCAGTTAAAAATAAGGACTCATGCTTTCTGGAATTTCTTGAAAGTCTGAATGGACTCATCTCTTCTTCTTTCAGGTCAAAACTAATCTCTGCTCAAAAATTTATAAATTTGTTGATCCAATGGACACCGGTTCCAGATTGATATGTTTAAAAAATGGTAGCAGTTTTCTATGGGAATGCTTATTGATTAGAAGGAGCAATGTATGAGTTAAATACATCTCCCACATATTTTGGTAACCTATATAGGTTTAATACTTCTCACACACATCAAATAGAAAGTCAATTGAGACATTTGAAATCACAAAATGAGGATCCATATAGCCGACCCCAACTATTTGGAACTGAGGCATAGTTGTCGGACATTTGAAAGCCCATCAATTACTCTGCATAGAACCACCCTATCCTATACATCATCATTCTCCATTCCCAATTGTATGCTTCATATTTTCCAGAAAATGTTTTAAAAACTATAGTATAATAACGCTTCAATAACAACATATACAGACAATTTAAGTTTCTGCTACAGGAAGTAAGGAAGAAATAATAGGCATTCTTTTTTATAATGAAGCATACAGTTATGGTAAGTTATAAGAGAAATCAATGTACTAGTGCTGGCAAATGGGTGGTGGATCAGATTTGGGTAGGCTGTAAACAGGTTAGACAAAATGAATAAATTATCCAACCCGTCCATAACTACGACGAATAAAAGTCGGATTAATATGAATATCTATATCAACCATTGCTTGGTGTAAACTGTAGAAAACCTGAAAAGGCAGCAAAACTTCAAAAACAAGGAATTGACATACATATGATAAATATCTTTTCCCCCTTCTCCTTCACGGATATTATAATATTAATAACTTATATCTTGAAGTATCGCATTTGGAACTGGAACCAGCTGCCAAAATTTGCGGCTGAGAATTAGCATTGGCTTATAAAATATAAAGTAAAACTCGGTAACTCATTGTATCAATTTATCCATGCTCTATATGACATAATAATTGTTACTCATGTTTTGTTGATGAAGGTGATCAGCTATAATGTATAGTTAAAGAACAGTCCAGGAGGACTGACAATCAAGTAAGGGGTCGTTTGGTTGGGAACAAGTTATCCCAGTTGATTATCACGAGATTAGTTATCCCACCATATACATGGAATAACTTATCCCATCACTATTGTGAGAAATATAAGAGAAAATATTATTGAATTGTTGTTCTACATTATTACATTGAGACCCTATTTATAGATACTATATTAAACTCCTTTTCCAACTAGGATACTATAATAC